>VDFB02351294.1:113739-178992 GCA_007258455.2 Sequoia sempervirens
CCTCTGGAACATCTGTACTTCTTCAACATGAACCTCCTCCTGATCAAGGGGACCATTATCATTCATTGTTTCTTCATTGAATAGCTGAGCAGCTTCATCCCCATTACAAATTTGATCTGTTTCCCTCTCTTGAGAATCAGATTCCTCCTCAGGTACATTCTCCTTACTTGCTGGGAAAGGAGTGTGGTTCAAAACCAGCACAGGAGAATCATAAGGACTGGAGGGAAAAATCTCCTACCCATTTTCATTATTCTCTACCTCATATTGGAAAATAGAAGCAGTAGTTTTGAATTTTGGACATTCTAATTCTGAATGCTGACTTGTCTTATGAAGCCTACACCATCCTGATAAGGCTGCTTCAGCCAGATATACACCACTGGGAGGCTTGTCCTGACTGACTGGCTGATTTGTAGATTGGTTGACCACTGGAGTAGCTGGTTGATCCAATGGAGTGGGGACTCCTCCATTATTAGGTCCTGTATTCAAAGTCCTACTTTGTCCTTGTAATTACCTCTTATCAAATCCAGATCCACTACCTTGGCCTCTTTCAAAATTCTATCTCCTATCATTATTGTAGGCTCTATCATTGTTGTAACCTCTATCCTGATTATACCCTCTGTCATTATGGAATCCTCCCTCATTATTTTGTCCTCTATCAAAACTCTATCCTTGTAGAAACTCTCTATTATGATTAGACTGCATACTCTTCTGGGCAGCTTGTGGTTGACTATTTTGATTCCTTAGGTAGGTCACCTCTAGATTCAACTTCTTTATCTGTTCAACCATTTCATCAATCCTCTCCCTATTTGGATCTCGATAAGGAGGCTGGATCATGTTACTGTGAGGAGGGACAAGCATCGTGGTAGATCCCATAGACTGATGCAATACCTCATAATTTTTTAGATAAGCAGGGAAACTATTTGGTTGTGGCTGGTACATAGGCTGATTAACCTACTGTTGGGGAAAATTCATCATAGGAGAGACCTGGCTCATGGGATGACCAGGGTGCGGAACTAAAGGTAACTGAGGTACTGGATTCATGATTGGAGTATGGTTGGTAAGTGCCTGATTTACTGCCTGAACATGATTGGGATGTGCAATTGGTCCTAGAGAAGGCAACAGTCTAGTTATATGTTGTCTCAGATCTGTGCTAAGCTTAACAGCTTTGGTGTAGGAATCAGTTAGGTTAGCTGGAGGGTTAGGTCTCCACTTTAGAAAGGTGGCTGTGAGGCTATCCAATGCTTCATAATAGACTCTCGAGGCTGTATTGTCATCCAAAACATAAGGATCTTGAAGTCTAGTGTACACACGATGAAACCTATTATTGAAACTGGATATTGGCTCATTGACTTCTCTTTTGACTCTAGTGAATTGTAGGTACAACTCATTGGCACTGATAGGTATTCTAAACTTCTACAAAAAGGTAGTTTCAAGATCATTCCAATTAAGAATTGAGCCAGATGGGAGGTGATTGTACCAGTAAAAGGCTTCCTCTCCCAGTGAATAAGGGAACAACCTACATGCAACATCCTCATGGACAATCCCTCTATCTTTGAGGCAGGTTTGGAAGATCCTTATATGTTCTTCTACAGTCTTGTTTGGGTCATTAACATGAAACTTTGAGCAAAAGTGTTCAGGGTTTTTGGGCATTACATTGTAAGCATTGAAAGACAAAGGGGATGGATTATTAGCTAGAAAAGCTATTGGTAAAAGTGGGGGAGGTGGTTGTGGTCGGTCAACAATAGGCTGAGGTTGTTGAATGGGAACTGCCTCAGGGATGGGTATGGCTTCAACCTATGGATGGGAAGATGTGGATGATGCTGGTGAAGGGATGGGTGATGATGATTCTCCCCTTTCTCAAGTCTTTCTTGACCTAGTGGGGAACTGTAATTCCTGTAAATCTTCCTCTCCTGTGGTAGATCTGGTATTTCTCCTATATCTCTCTAGAGAGATGGCATTAAATAAATGATCGGTGTTAACCATTCGAGCCCTCCTTCTAGCCAATCTATTGATGGTGTTTTCTGCACCAGTAACAACTTTCAGGAGCGAGAATGCAATATTCTATCTCTTTTTGAAGGTTATTTTCAACAGCCAAAATCGCTAAAAAATCACCCCAAAGGTCTCACCGGTGTCAGGTCATGACAATGCATAAACAACTCGGAATGTAGGTAGAAAATCTTGGTAATCACAAAGGGACCTTACTACAAGCAATATGTATCCTTCAATTTATCATATTTTGCAATATAATAATCTTTAATCCTAATTTTAACCAAATGACAAAGAAATAGCAACAGATAAGGGTACAAGGAGATGATAAGATCTAGGCTATTCCTAGAATGAACACTACAAATGACAAATATCTCGAATGGACCAATCTCAAACCGGCAAATTCTTGCTTAACCCACAATGCAATATCACAAAACGGTGAAATCTTCTAAGGTATATAGATTTTCAAATCATAGACATTCATCTACAATCGAACTTAAGCACATTGTAAATATATGGTCCAGGTTGACTTCACCAGCCTACTACAATCAGATAGTTACTGGGAGTATAGACCAGAGATTGCTACAAACATTCCAAATATGAAATCATAAACATCATTCACCAAACTAAAACTAATTCTTAACATTAAACCCTAAATCTTTAAGCACTTTGAAAGATCGAACAACAAGAACCATGCGAGATGAAATAACACAAGAGATTGCACTAGGAAAACCAAAATGTCTTGAATTGTATTAGACCACCAAAAGCTGCAACAATTCCACTGTTCTGTTTATAGTACTTGCTTCAAGAAATTGACAAAATGCTCTAACTCCTAACTCTGTTTTCTCTTCTCTTTTCTCTAATATCTAATTTGTGATGATGTCTTACAATGAGGCAAGAATGCCTTTTATAGCAAATCTCAAGACATGTCGGCCCAGCCAAACATTTACAAAATAAAATAGCCAAAACAAGTCAGCCTTAGGAATTCAAAATAAGGCACACATTAAATGCCATCTATCATCAAGGTCGGCCTATGCACAGTCCCCAATGTCGTCTGGTTCAATACATGCCCTATAATAATAGGGAAGCACAAATCTCAAAATAAGCATTAAGTGCCACCTCCCTTATCCTTGCTTTGGGCCAATGATCCTTGAACCCTCAAGAATGTTCCATCCAACTCAGTGACAAGTGGCAAAGGAAAAATCTTGAGTCTGCATTTAATAGAGTCAATCTCCTCCTTGGACTGCTCAACAGTCTTATTCCAATCAACCTTATTAGTCTGATATTTATCCATCACTACCAAATATGTGGCTGCATCATCCAACTGGTGGCTTGTTATAATACTCTCAGAATATGGGGCATAAACTTCATGCCACCACTCTTTTAGCTATTCTAGACTCAGGTATTTAGGAGCTATATTTCTCCTTCCAGTCATAACTTCAAAGAATGCAATGCAGCCCTCATATACTCCTATAAGATCTCCATCTATTTGTTTCTTTCATTTTTGGATCTTTTTCATGGCCTTATGCCGAATCTGAAGAGCCTCAAACCACTCCCAGGGTTCATTTAACCTGGAGGAAGGAAGGATTCCATCCATAGCCAATTGATCCTTACCATGTCCCATGATGACTTTAGATTTCTGCAATAGAAGGTCAACGTCTTCCTTGTCTTGTGATAGCACATATTCTAACAGTTCTTTAGCTCTGATTACATCTTTAACAACCAATAGGATATCCTTGATCGCACTATCCCCCTTTATCTATACATCCTTCAGCCAATCTATTGCAGTTTGAGCTGAGGCTTTCATTTTCTCAATTTCAGAGATGGTTTCTTTGGGTAGAAAGCCAGGAGTGGCAGAAGAAGATGGGTGAAGAGACTGTAGGGGCTTCATCACTTCCTCCAAGCATTTCCTAAGTCTGTCATTTTCTTTCCTCAGCTCATGCTTGGTTTGGGTCTCCTTTCTCAATCTGCCAATAATCACAGCACTAGACCCTTCATATTCATCAATGTCCTGCTCCATAGAGGTCGGCCCAAGGTTGATAGTTTGTACATTATAGTCCTCACCAGTGACCTCTTCTCTGGTCTTATCTGCGGCAGGGGTGGCAATATGGATGACCCTGTTGTTTGCTTCATCTCTCTCCATCTTTGAG
The DNA here is from genome assembly GCA_007258455.2 of Sequoia sempervirens. Taxonomy (NCBI): domain Eukaryota; kingdom Viridiplantae; phylum Streptophyta; class Pinopsida; order Cupressales; family Cupressaceae; genus Sequoia; species Sequoia sempervirens. The sequence continues at coordinate 117,876 of VDFB02351294.1, forward strand.
ACTACCTTAGCTGCCTTCCTTTTCTTGCCTTTGCCAATTTTGGATAACATTTCATCCCAATCCATGGAATTGTCCTCAACTACCACTTGTTTCTTCCTTACAATCTCCTTTTCAAGCCAATCCAGGGGTACAGGTTCTACCCGGATTCCCTCTGTTCTTGCTTCTTCTTGCTGTTCTGTCACTTTCTCTTCTTCCTTTTCAGTTATTTTATCCTCCTCCTCCTCAGGGAGTTGTTCACCTTGATCACCTTCTTCAAGCTCCACCTATTGCACCGGTGATGGAGTTCTAATAGGGATGCCTTCCTCCTGCTTAGGAGATTCGTTTCCTTTGCCATTATCCGGAGAATCTTCATACATCACTAGAGGAGAAGGATGCTTTTCTACCTCTTCCACTTCAACCTCAACCAGCTCACCAAAGAGTGCCCCTTCCTTGAATGGCTCTACTTCTCTGCTAGTCTCATGCTCCTTAGCAATTTCTTGCTCATGCACACTTGGTGGAGGAGAAGCAGCCTTAGATGGCTCTACAACTCGTGACTTCGGAGGAGGGTGAGTCTTTTGCATTTTCTCCTTAGGGGAAGGAGTCCTGGATTTCCTCATGTAAACCTTTGTCTTCTCTCCTAAGCTCTCTACATCAACAATCGGAGGCTCCTCCTTTCAAGTGCCCTTCTTCTTTGAACCTTTGGCTATCCTAGCCTTTTTTGGTGGTGGAGGGACATCCTCTTCAACTGGTTTATCTAACTCTTCCTCATCAGAGGACCTGCCAATCTTCAGAGCTCTACTTCTCTTCTTTCCCTTGGGATTTCTCTTTAGTTTCGGCTCACTTTCCTTGGGGCCTCTAATCTTTATCTTGAAAGGAGAGCTCTTTGTAGTTTTCCCTTTGGGGTCATCATCCCCAGATTCTTCTGAAGTAGACATTGGGTTAAGATTTCCCATTAAATTGAAGGTACAAGCCACCTTCTCACTTTCAAGCTCCCAAACCTTATGCTTCAACCAAGAAGAGGTAAATTTCATAACGGGGGCCATTAGGTCTTCTAACTCTGTGACTTTGTCTTCATTCCAATTGATTTCTCCGATCAACCTGTCCTTCACAGCTTCATAGGCATGATCCTGCACCAGGTTTCCATCATCCTCCAGTTGGTCCGGGATTAGTTTGACATTGTATTGCCTGATTGCCTCAACAGGAAGCCTAGAGTACCTCTTCTTCCTTGCTTCAAGGTCATCCTTAATGTTAGCCCAATAATCCTCTAGGTCATCTTTATGACGGTATTCCCTAGTGGCTTTTTTCTATGCTTCTCCTGTGATATCAAAGTTCATCCTTTCAGAGTGAAAGGAGAAACCATGTGCTACCAATTCATCTCCTGCAGTGTGTGCTGATTGGATGGAAGGGCACACTTCTCCCACGCCAATTCCAAGAGGGAAATCCCCGCCAAAGCCTGTCTTATGCTTTTCCTTCTTTACAATGGCATCAAACTCACAAATCTGTCTGACAATTTCCAATAGCACAATGTGATCTGTGGGGTATCTAGGTAATCTGTATGGAGCGACCGGGCATCCATCAATCCTGATGTAGGTGAAGGTGGGAAATTGAATGAACCAGGCCCCATAATTATTTATCAACCCTTTGGCTCCATCCGACAGTCTCACATGCTCGGCGTTCTGGAGCATCCTTGTGATATGCATTGTGAATGCATCATTAGCCCTCCTGTAGTCTTTGTGTCCCAAGTGCAACTTCGGGTATACTTCATAAACTATGTCCTGTCTGAATGTCCCTTGTGGATTTAAACCCCTGTATGGGTAGAATCTGGCAAGCACATACATGACATAGGAGGACATGGTGAACCTCTTAGTCTCTAGGATGTTCCTCAGCTGTTTATCAATTTCAGAACTAATGAGCCCTGCCCAATGATAGTTAGTTCCCTGTTCAATTTTGGTGATCACATGGACCATCCAACTCTCCAATACACTTGCAGTCTTCAACCCTGCCACTCTACTTAGGAATGTTACAGTGTCATAGATATCTGACCTAAATTTGACTCTGTGCAACTGCTTGGGTAGTTTAGAATAATGTGACTTTGGTTTCTCCAACCAAGCATTGATCATTTGTTGAGCTTTGGTTGGCTCGTTCTCATAATATGTCCGGGCCATGTCCATGTTTAAAGTACACAGAGAAGGAAGATCAGGCATGTCAAAATCTTGTGCAATTGAAATAGGACTGAAGTTGGCCAAGACCCTTCCCTCAGTACTGACAACCCTTTGTGTATCGAAATCATACTGCTGGGCACACTCCAAGATCAACTCATAACATTGGATTGCAGGAGGAAACCCCGCCACATGCACCAGTCCGGACTTCATCATTATGTTCCTTAGGACTAATAGATTCTTCTCAGCTATCCTCTGCTTGAACTCTTTGTATCTCCAAGCCCCTACATTGGTGTCTGACACTTCTGACCATACGGAGGATATCTTACTTTCAGGAAGCTGACTCTTAGTATCTAACCTTAATCTTTCTGCCTCCGAGATAGATGGCCCCTCCGTGTCACCTTTGGACTTTCCTACTGCAGCCTTGCTTGATTCGGCCTGCATTCACAAAGGACATCATTAGTATTCAATTATCATGCATATTTTCAATCAAAAGGTTAGCCTAAAATCATATAAAGTGATTAAAATCCACCATAAAATGCTAATCCTTGAAGATCCGAAAAAATAAAGCAGTCCGGGAAAACCATGCAAACCAGGAAAATCCCATCGGGGTGGAATTTCGAAGAAATCCAACCCAGACGGATTCCTACTGCCAAAGCATTCTTAGTCACATAAATCGTTAGTTCAGCCAAAAGATCATCAGATTATCCGATAATTTGTTCATTAGCAACAAGAAATAAGTAATTAGCATTCACTCAATTAATCCTATCTTCAGAAAATCAAAAGGATAAAGCCAGATAGGAAAACCGAAAAAGTCCGGATGGGACGGATTTTCACAGACAGTTTGAAATGTTGTGGTAATTACTCCACTCCGCGGAATTAGCCTAAACCGGGAAAATCCGGGTGCGCAGAAATTCCGCGGACACCACGGGAACCCGACGATTGGCCACACGCAAACCATTAATCAAACAATCATGCAATCTTTTCTACTTAGATTCTAATAGTCCCAAAATCAACGCTACTCAACAAGACTCGGGATGCAAAGGATTTCAAATTCCAAAAGCTGTCAATTGACAAGTCCCTATGCCAAAACAATGATGCCCTAATTTCGATAACCAAACCCACACCATTAAAACCAGGATAAGCTTAAGATTTCAAAGAAAATTATCATTTGGGGGATCAATCAATATGCACGAGGATTTCCCAAGGTGCGAGCAGGTTGGAACAAATCATAAATCATGAAATCACAATAACCCTATTCAGCCTTGGCATGACAAATACGAGCAAATGAATCAAAACCCTAATCATCCTAGAATATGGCGAACGACACGCTTAGGGGCTAGTCCTATTCAGACAGGGCTACGAAACTACATCTGACTCTCAATTGATAAACAAAACGTGCACAGAGAGGATGATGAAAACTGGTGAAGGGCAAAGTCAAACCCTAGCTCTATAAATACAAAATCACAATCAAGCAAAGGCCAACCCGAAATTATCATTATTCAGTATAGAAACACTCAATCATCACGCAAGCAAATGAAAAGGCCAATGATAACCTATCATGGATCAATCCAGTCGAAACTCGAGGTCGAAGAAGCAACCACGAAGCAAACACGTCCTAGCAATGGAAACCTTAATCAGCACTAAACAATCCACGCGCAAGCAACTCATGATCAATGCTCAAAGCTCGAATGGAGAAAGCACTTCAGACGCCAAGGTAGCAAGCAAGTGAATGATGGAGTTAAAATGATGCTTAGAAGGTTTTAAATCGACCCATTTACGCCACTGAGAAAAGGCACCCCGGTCATAAATGAGTGACAAGACGCGTCTGACAAATCCAGAAACTCGAGCTCAAGACAGAATTTCAGAGAATCCCAAGATATGCGAAAATATGGATGGACACAAATTTCGTGGAAATGCAGAAACTAGAAATACAACGCAGTTTGGAAAATTAGCACAGTCCGGGAAAACCAGGTAAATCGGGAAAATTCGCCAGATCTAGAAAATCCCAGAGTTAGGCAGAAACCCAGATTCAAAAAATTCAGCGATGGGCAGACTATGAACCATAGCCCAGGAAAATCCACCAGAGCCAGAAAATCCTGGAGTTAGGTGAAAACCCCAATTTTGCCTAAAACTCAATTTTAACCAATTCAAGCCTCAAGGCAAGACCAAAGCCAACAAAACCAACATCTCAAGACCTCCAAAAGGAAAATCCAATAAAACCAAAGGTCGAAAGACACCAGAAAAGAGGGTCCCTACTCCAAGTGGGGCGTGTGTGCAAAAAACTGCACAACAAATGGCAACTCTACTGGGGAAATGCTCCTGAGCATTTCAATGACAAACTGGAATCAAGAACCCAGAACTCATGGTTTCAACTCACCTACCCTACCACCACCCATGGAAAAACAAAGAAGCTCCTAGTCATTCAAACTTTCCTATACCAGGGTCAAAGTGTGTGCATATGCATTTATTACCCTCCCTTAGTTACAACAGGAACCAAACTTAGTATGAACAAGCTAGATAAGGATTCATACTCTAAAGGTAACCTAGATAGAGCCTTGCTGCCAGTCAGGCGTCCATAGCCCCGACGAGGTTATCACTGTGATCCTCCTGGATATAGCTCTATTGCCAGATAGACTTCTATAGCCCCGGTAGAGATATTCCGATCCCCCTAATGAGTTGAATCGAAACCTTTTAATTTTCAACTAATTTGCAATATATATATTTTCCTTTTTTTTTTGTATACTGCTTATCTTTTCACTGCTTTCGCTTCAACCTGTGAACAGTGAAGTCCACACTCAAGGATGAGAACCACAGTGGCACTAGAGCAGAAAAAAGATTTTTCACTTGTTCAAACTTCATAAGGACCTTATGCAACTTCAGGTATATTAATAATTAAAAGTGTAAGACCCTAATATATTCCTATTAAAACCGACTAGAAAACCCTTTACCTCATCATAAGGATAAGTGACATTGGATAGAAGGTTTGTACCATGGTGTCCTGGAAGGGTGATTGGAGTTTGTAAGGGAAATACCAAAAACATCAGACCTGCCTTGTCACCATTGCCATACATATGCACCCAAAGATCCCAAAATAGAAAGAACCAAGAGCAGGAGCAACGCAAACCAAAACAAACAAACCAAACCAAAGCAAACCTATTCTAACCAAAGAAAAACAAGCAGAGAAAAAAGGAAACCTACTCTAACTATATACAGAGCTAGGAGCTGAAAATAGCTCAGGACCGAAAATAATGTTTCAAATACTGCCCATTGACAGGCAGTGGGATATCTTCTCCCATGAGAGTCCTCAAACATAAGGCATTATCTCCAAGTATTTCAGCAATCTGATATGGGCCAAGCCATAATTTGTCAAATTTCCTATAGTTCCCTTTCTGATCATGAGGTTTATCCCAGTATAGGACAAGGTCAGAAATCCTAAAGGCTTTGACTTTAGCCCTCCTGTCAAACCACCTCTTAACTACCCCCTGATGTTTAGCAAAATTCTCAAGGGCATTGTCTCGTTTCTCCTCAAGGTGCCGTAGTTCTATTAACCTAGCCTCCCTTATGTCCCCTTCATCATAAAACTCATTTATAAACTGTAAAGTTGGGATCTTGAGTTGAATAGGGAATACTGGCTCCAGACCATACACTAAGTGATAAGGGGATGTTCCAATGGAGAACTTAAGTCTTGTACGGTCTGCCCAAAGGGAAAATCGAAGCTGGGTGTGCCAGTCTTTTGGGTTCCTCTCTAACAACTTACGGATGACAGTCAATAGGTTTTTATTAGAAGACTCTGCTAAGCCATTTCCCTGAGGGTAATAATTGGATGCAAACTTCACAATAATCCCATGATCAAAAGCCCAGTTTGAAAATTTTAAAGATGTGAAAGCAGGACCATTATCATAGACAATAGCAATAGGGCATCCAAAATGATTAAGAATAGCAGATTCCAAAAAATCAATCACTACATCCGATGTACATTACTTACAAGCAAAAGCTTCAGTCCATCTTGTAAAATAATCAGTAATAGTGAGAATATACCTGTGTCTTGCAAAAGATGGTGGGTTGATGGGACCTATGAAGTCCATACCCCACTGGGCAAAAGGCCTTACCTCAGTGACCAGTTGGAGTGGAAGCGCTGCATACCTTTCCCTTGTTGCTGTAGTCTGGCACATGTGATAGGTCCTAACATGATGGTGGACGTCCTTGAATAATGTGGGCCAATAGTAACCTACCCTCAAAATCTGATTTGCAGTGGCAATTGCAGAACCATGACTAGTGCCATATTTTTCGTGAAATTCGTTTATCACCCTTTCAACTTTCTATTTCCCAAGACATCTCAAATAAATGCCTTCATGATTTTTCTTGTACAGAACAGCTCCCTTCAACATGAAACTGTTACTCTTTAATCTTAGGGCTCTCCTCTAAACAAGATTAAGATGACCTGGAGATCGTTGGTTCAGCAAATAATAAACTATGTCATCATACCAACCATCTGGGGAAACCTCCTCAATGTTATAATTCTAAATAGTCAATTCAAGACCTATTTCTGCCATAGTCTGAGTGAGTCCTTGTCCTCTTACCAACTTCATGGGCTAGATCTCAATATCATACTCTTGTAGCATCATCACCCATTTAGCTCTGTGCTCACCTAATTCATTTTGCATCAGAAGCAACTTTACTGCAGAATCCCAAACAATTGCATACACCTTATTCTTGAGGATGTAATGCATGAATTTCTTTACTGCTCTGACCAGGGCATATGCCTGCTTCTCTACACTTGGGTATCTCAATTCAGCATCCTTTAATGGAGTGCTCATAAAAGCAATAGGATGCTCATTTCCCTCATCAGACTTTTGAGTTAACATTCCTGCACACGAATGATCTGAAGCAAAGGAATAGATATAGAAGGGCTTGCTATAATTAGGACTTACCAATACTGGAGCATCAATAATGGCTCTTTTGATTTCTGCAAAAGCTTCCTTCACTTCTATAGTCCATTCGATCTTGGCATCTTGTTTCAACATTGCATTTAATGGTTTCACAATTTTAGCAAATCCAGTGATAAATTTTCTGACGAAGTTGATCTTACCAAAGGACTTCATCTCCTTTTTGCTAGTAGGTGGCTGAATCTTCAGGATAGCCTCCACTCTTTCTGGATCAATAGCAATTCCCTTTTCTAATATTACATGTCCTAGTAGCTTTCCCTCTGTTACTCAGAAAATACACTTCTTGGGGTTTAGGGATATGCCAAATTCTCTGCACTTTTGAAACACTTTATGCAGATCCGAGATATGATCCCCTCTATTCTTTGAAAACACAGTCAGATCATCCATATAAATGATGATGCATTTGCCTATGATATCCTTAAAAGCAATATCCATAGCCCTTTGAAATGTGGCTCCTGCATTGATGAGTCCAAAAAGCATCCTCCTGTAGGCAAAGGTACCCCATTTGGTTGTGAAAGCAATCTTGTGCATGTCCTCATACTGGATCATCACTTGATTGTACCCTAAATAACCGTCTAGAAAGGACATCATCTGAGACCCATTAACCACTTGAAGCACTTCATCTAGTGAAGGAACTGGATAGTTATCCTTTTCTAAAGATCTATTCAAATTCCTGAAATCAACACAGAGTCTGATTTCTCCATTCTTTTTCCTCACTGGAACCAGGTTGGCCACCCATGTTGAATGTCTAACAGGGAATATGATTCTAGCAGATAGTAACTTCTGGACTTCTTTCTGTATGATTGGTTCCAATAATGCATTGATTGGTCTTTGCCTTTGCCTAAAGGGCTTGGCGTCTGGCTTCAGGGGTATAGTATGAGTTATGATTGAGGTGTCATAAATTTTCAAGTCCTCATAACTCCAGGCTACTATATCAAGAAAGCTACGCAATGCTGCAATTATTCCCTGTCTTTCTTCCGGAGTGCATACTTTGCCAATAAAAATATTCTTGGCATTATCTTCAGTTCCCATATTGTAAGTATCACACTGTCCATTGATAGATTCCTTCTTTGATTCTTGTTCTTGATCCTTAATCTTATCCATATCAAAAATTCTCTCCAACTGTACCATTCCCCTTGGAATAGTATTTGATTTTAGGTTTGTAACTCCTAAATCCAGTTCTACTTCCTGGAGCTCTGTCTCATCAATAATTTGAGAAGCAAAAATGTCTGTATTTGTGATAAAATCTAGAATATGCTTGTCATCTTCGAACACCTGGAAGTTGGTAACATTATCTGGAACTGATGGCACAGGAGTCAATTCTACAGTGAACTTCTTCAATCCTGACAAAGATAAAGGCTACAGAGTGCTTGTCGCCTGAGCCAGAGAATCAGCTGTTTGATTCTTCAGCCGTGGTATTAGCTGAATGTTGAAGGTGTCAAATCCATCAATAAGGTCCCACACTCTATGCCTATAATTAGTCATTCTCCTATCATGGCATGAATATTGTTTTCTTATTTGCTTGACTACTAACTCAGAATCACCAAAGACTTGCAGAACCTTAACCTTTTTCTTAAGTGCCATAAGAAGTCCATGAATTAACACTTCATACTCTACTACATTATTTGTGCAATGAAATTGAAGCCTATGGGCTGCAAAGAAATTCTTACCTTTTGGACTAATTAATTCAAACCTTGCCCCAGCTCCATGCTTGGACTTAGATCCATCAAATCTAAGTGTCCAACACTCAGTAGCTGTAATCTTCTTCATCACATCCTTTGACTTAATATTGCTGGGTGGTTTTTCAAATGACATGAACTTCTTTTCTTGATAGTCTTTCTGAGGATCTTGTATATCTGTTTGAACTGCCAGGGTTGGATTCATGCATTTCTATACTTGTTCTACTACTGTTTGGCATAAACAACACTCCAACTCTGAATGAGAAGCATTATGAACTCTACACCAATTAGGTAAGAGTAATTCTTCAAATCTTGTCTTTCTTCCAAGGCAAACCTGATTGTCAACACACTGCGTAATGAATTCCTAAAAACTATCCAATAGACTAATCTGATTATCTTCGGGTTCTTTTTCTTCCTCAACTGATTCTGTCAAAACAGTAACAGGGCTGAATCCTGTCCCATCATCAATAGGCATCGTATGTAGCATCAATACCTCCTCTAAGTCTGACTCCTCATACTGAGTTGACAACATATAATTTCCCATGCCAACTTCTGATATTAGAACTTCTGTTGAAGTCTTTTGGTATTCTGTGATCATGTATTTCATTCTTGGCTCTCTCTCAATTTTGATTTGATTGGGCACTCCTTTCCAGGGAAGCCACATGTGAGAATGATCAGTAGACACATATCCATTCAAAGCCTTAGTAAAATCTCTCCCTAGAATCAAACCATACGCATCAGGGATATCAGCTACCTAAATATTGATAACCTGTTGAATTCTTGGATCTGAAGCTATCTACATGTGAATCATGTTTAGTTCTCCCACCACATTTACTTCAGTTCTATCCAACTGAGTCACCTTCTTTTGAAAATCAGCGGGTGTAATTCCCAGAGCTCTACAAACTCCAAATGGCATCACATTGGTGGAAGCACCATAATCTAGTAAACAATTATGCAGATTCTTACCAAATATGCGCACAGAGATCAGAAATGGCAGGGTTTCTGTCTTTCCTTGAAACAAAGTAGGCTAAGTATCTACCTAGGCCACTTGAGTCTTGTCCTTTTCTTTTCCTTTATCTCCAGGGGGCAAGTTAATCTGATTATGGGCTTGGTTTTGTGTCTTCATAGGCTGAGAACTAGGGTTCTTGCTGTTATGCTCACGAGAAGGTTTATCCAAAGACACAGGATGTGCATCATAAGTACCTAAAACTGCCTTCCTAATGGGAGGGAACCTTAATAACTCAAATGCTGATAGATTTACCTTCAATTTTTTGAACTCCTTAGCAACATACGAAGCCATTTTCTCTTCACTCATATTAGTGGAAGCTTCCTTAGGAGGTTCCTTCGCCTTGTCCTTGCCAGCTTGAACAAATTTTTCTTTCTGTGGGTCAATCTAGGGTTGTCTTTCCATCGAAAGGTACTGCCAAGATACATATGAAAAAGATGGATTATTGCTAGCATTAGGATCTAGGGGAGTACTAAAGTTATTAGGAGGAATGGAAGTGGTGGAAGGTCCCCCAGCCTGTGGGCGTCTATGAGGCATATCCCTCAGACCTTGCCTCTGGAATATCTATACTTCTTTAACATAAGCCTCCTCCTAATCGAGTGGACCATTATCATTCACTGCTTCTTCATTGAATAACTGAACCACTTCATCCCTATTACAGATTTGGTCTGTTTTCCCTTCCTGAGAATCAAATTCCTCCTATGGTACATTTTCCTTACTTGCTGGAAAATGGGTGTGATTCAAGACCAGCACAGGAGAATCATAGGGGCTGGAGGGAACAATCTCCTGTCCATTCACATTATTCTCCACCTCATACTAAAAAATGGAGGCTACAGTTTGAAATTCTGGATATTCTAATTCTAAATGCTGACTTGTCTTATGAAGCCTACACCACCCTGATAAGGCTGGTTCAACCAAGTATACACCACTGGGAGGCTTGTCCTGACTGACCGGCTGATTTGCAGATTGGTTGACCACTTGATTAGCTGGTTGATCCAATGGGGTGGGAATTCCTCCATTATTAAGTCCTGTATTCCAAGTTCTATCCTACCCTTGTGATGGCCTCTTATCAAATCCTGATCCACTACCTTGGCCTCTATCGAAATTCTGTCTCCTATCATTATTGTAGCCTCTATCATTGTTGTAACCCCTATCCTGATTATATCCCCTATCATTATGGAATCCTCTCTCATTACGTTGTCCTCTGTCAAAACTCTGCCCTTGTGGAAACTCTCTATTCTGATTGGACTGCATACTCTTCTGGGTAGCTTGTAGTTGACTATTTTGATTCCTTAAGTACATCACCTCTAGATTCAACTTTTTTATCTATTCAGCCATTTCATCAATCCTCTCCCTATTTGGATCTCGATAAGGAGGCTGGCTTGGGTTACTCTGAGGAGGGACAGACATTGTAGTAGATCCCATAGACTGATGCAATACCTCAAAATTTTGCAAATAAGTAGGAAAACTATTTGGCTGTAACTAATACATAGGATGGTTAACCTGCTGTTGGGGAAAATTCATTATAGGAGAGACCTGGCTCATGGGATGCCCAGGGTGAGGTACTAAAGGTAACTGAGGTACTGGATTCATGATTGGAGTATGGTTGGTAAGTGCCTGATTTACTGCCTGAATGTGATTGGGATGTGCAATTGGTCCTAGAGAAGGCAACGGTCTAGTTATATGTTGCCTCAGATCTGTGCTAAGCTTAATAGCTTCGGTGTATGCATCAGTTAGGTTAGCTGGAGGGTTAGGTCTCCACTTCATAAAGGTGGCTGTGAGGCTATCCAATGCTTCGTAATAGACTCCCAAGGCTGTATTGTCATCTAAAACATAGGGATCTTGAAGTCTGGTGTACGCATGGTGAAACCTATTATTGAAACTGGATATGGGTTCATTGACCTCTCTCTTGACTCTGGTGAATTGCAGGTACAATTCATTGGCACTGATAGGTATTCTAAATTTCTATAAAAAAGAAGTTTCAAGATCATTCCAATCAAGAATTGAGCCAGATGGGAGGTGATTGTACCAGTAAATAGCCTCCTCTCTTAGTGAATAAGGGAACAACCTAAAGGCAACATCCTCATGGACGATCCCTCTATCTTTGAGACAGGTTTGGAAGATCCTTATATGTTCTTCTACAGTCCTGTTTGGGTCATTAACATGAAACTTTGAGCAGAAATGCTCAAGGTTTTTGGGCATTACATTGTAAGCATTGAAAGACAAAGGGGATGGATTATTAGCTAGGAAAGTCATTGGTAAAAGTGGGGGAGGTGGTGGTGGTTGGTTAATGATAGGCTGAGGTTGTTGAATGGGGACTGCCTTAGGGATGGGTATGGCTTCAACCTCTGGATGCGAAGATGTGGATGATGCTGGTGAAGGGATGGGTGATGATGATTCTCCCCTTTCTCGAGTCCTTCTTGACCTAGTGGGGAACTGTAATTCTTGTAAATCCTCCTCTCCTGTGGTAGATCTGGTATTTCTCCTATATCTCTCTAGAGAGATGGCTATCAAGAAATGATCCAATGTGCTCATTTAGGCCCTCCTTCTAGTGTCAATTTGTTGATGGTGTTTTCTGCACAGCAACAACTCAGACAGAATACAATATCCTATCTCTCTTGAAAGGTTATTTACAATAATAAATCATTGAAAATCACCCCAACGTCTCTCGGGTGTTAGGTCATGACGATGCATAAACAACTCAGATAATATGTGAAAATGCTCGTAATCACAAAGGGACCTTACTACAAGCAAACTGTATCTTTCCAATTTATCAGATTATGCACTATAATGGTCTTTAATCCTAAATCTAACCAAATGATAAAGAAATAGCAAAAGATAAGGGTGCAAGAATATGATAAAATCTAAACTACTCCTAGAATGAGTAATGCAAATGACAGATATCTGGAATGGACCAATCTCAATAACCAATTCTTGCTTAACCCGCAATGCAATCTTACAAGAACGGTGCAATCTTCTAAGGTATATAGATTTTCAAATCATAGACATTCATCTACAATCGAACTTAAGCACATTGTAAATATATGGTCCAGGTTGACTTCACTAGCCTATTACAATCAGATAGTTACTGGGAGTATAGACCAGAGATTGCTACAAACATTCCAAATATGAAATCATAAACATCATTCACCAAACTAAAACTAATTCTTAACATTAAACCCTAAATCTTTAAGCAATTTGAAAGATGGAACAACAAGAACCATGTGAGATGAAATAACACAAGAGATTGCACCAGGAAAACCACAATGTCTTCAATTGTATTAGACCACCAAAAGCTGCAACAATTCCACTGTTTTGTTTACAGTACTTGCTTCAAGAAATTGACAAAATGCTCTAACTCCTAACTCTGTTTTCTCTTCTCTTTTCTCTAATATCTAATTTGTGATGATGTCTTACAATGAGGCAAGAATGCCTTTTATAGCAAATCTCAAGACATGTTGGCCTAGCCAAACATTTACAAAATAAAATAGCCAAAACAAGTCAGCCTTAGGAATTCAAAATAAGGCACACATTAAATGCCATCTATCATCAAGGTCGGCCTATGCACAGTCCCCAATGTCGTACAATTCAATACATTCCCTATAATAATAGGGAAGCACAAATCTCAAAATAAGAATTAAGTGTCGCCTCCCTTATCCTTACTCTGGGCCAACAATCCTTGAACCCTCAAGAATGTTCCATCCAACTTAGTGACAGGTGGCAAAGGCAAAATCTTGAGTCTGCATTTAATAGAGTCAATCTCCTCCTTGGACTGCTCAATAGTTTTATTCCAATCAACCTTGTTAGTCTGATATTTATCCATCACTGCCAGATATGTGGCTGCATCATCCAACTGGTGGCTTGTTATAATACTCTCAGAATATGGGGCATAAACTTCATTCCACCACTCTTTTAGCTATTCCAGACTCAGGTATTTAGGAGCTATCTTTCTCCTTCTAGTCATAACTTCAAAAAATGCAATGCAGCCCTCATAGACTCCTGTAAGATCTCCATCTATTTGTTTCTTTCATTTTTGGATCTTTTTCATGGCCTTATGCCGAATCTAAAGAGCCTCAAACCACTCCCAGGGTTCATTTAACCTGGAGGAAGGAAGGATTCCATCCGTAGCCAATTGATCCTTACCATGTCCCATGATGAATTTAGATTTCTCCAATAAAAGGTCAACGTCTTCCTTCTCTTGGGATAGCACATATTCTAACAGTTCTTTAGCTCTGATTGCATCTTTCCCAACCAATAGGATATCCTTGATCGCACTATCCCCCTTTATATGTACATCCTTCAGCCAATCTATTGCAGTTTGAGTTGAGGCTTTCATTTTCTCAATTCCGGAGATTGTTTCTTTGGGTAGAAAGCCAGGAGTGGCAGAAGAAGATGGGTGAAGAGACTACAGGGGCTTCATCACTTCCTCCAAGCATTTCCTAAGTCTGTCATTTTCTTTCCTCAGCTCATGCTTGGTCTGTGTCTCCTTTCTCAATCTGCCAATAATCACAACACTAGACCCTTCATATTCATCAATGTCCTGCTCCATAGAGGCCGACCCAAGGTTGATAGTTTGTACATTATAGTCCTCACTAGTGACCTCTTCTCTGGTCTTATCCACGACAGGGGTGGCAATATGGATGACCCTATTGTTTTCTTCATCTCTCTCCATCTTTGAGACTACCTTAGCTGTCTTCATTTTCTAGCCTTTGCCAAATTTGGATAAAATTTCATCCCAATCGACAGGAGTGTCCTCAACTACCACCTGTTTCTTCCTTGCAATCTCCTTTTCAAGCCAATCTGGGGCTGTGGGTTCTGCTCGAATTCCCTATGTTCTTGCTTCTTCTTGTTTTTCTGTCACTTTCTCTTCTTCCTTTTCAGTTATTTTATCCTCCTCCTCCTCAGGGAGATGTTCACCTTGATCACCTTCTTCAAGCTCCACCTCTTGCACCGGTGATGGGTTTCTAACAGGGATGCCTTCCTCCTAATCAGGCAATCCGTTTCCTTTGCCATTCTCTGGAGAATCTTCATACATCACTAGAGGAGAAGGATGCTTTTCTACCTCTCCCACTTCAAGCTCAGCCGCCTCACCAAAGAGTGCCCCTTCCTTGAATAGCTCTACTTCTCCGCTAGTCTCATGCTCCTCAGGAATTTCTTGCTCATGCACACTTGGTGGAGGAGAAGCAGCCTTAGATGGCTCTACAACTGGTGACTTCAGAGGAGGGTCAGTCTTTTGCATTTTCTCCTTAGGGGAAGGAGTCCTGGATTTCCTCATGTAAACCTTTTTCTTCTCTCCTGAGCTCTCTACATCAACAATCGGAGGCTCCTTCTTTGAAGTGCCCTTCTTCTTTGAACCTTTGGCTGTCCTAGCCTTTTTTGGTGGTGGAGGGACATCCTCTTCAACTGGTTTATCTAACTCTTCCTCATCAGAGGACCTGCCAATCTTCAGAGCTCTACTCCTCTTCTTTCCCTTGGGATTTCTCTTTAGTTTTGGCTCACTTTCCTTGGGGCCTCTAACCTTTATCTTGAAAGGAGAGCTCTTTGTAGTTTTCCCTTTGGGGTCATCATCCCCAGATTCTTCTGAAGTAGACATTGGGTTAAGATTTCCAATTAAATTGAAGGTACAAGCCACCTTCTCACTTTCAAGCTCCCAAACCTTATGCTTCAACCAAGAAGAGGTAAATTTCATAACGGGGGCCATTAGGTCTTCTAACTCTGTGACTTCGTCTTCATTCCAATTGATTTCCCCGATCGACCTGTCCTTCACAGCTTCATAGGCATGATCCTGCACCAGGTTTCCATCGTCCTCTAGTTGGTCCGGGATTAGTTTGACATTGTATTGCCTGATTGCCTCAACAAGAATCCTAGAGTACCTCTTCTTCCTTGCTTCAAGGTCATCCTTAATGTTAGCCCAATAATCCTCTAGGTCATCTTTATGATGGTATTCCCTAGTGGGTCTTTTCTATGCTTCTCTTGTGATATCAAAGTTCATCCTTTCGGAGTGAAAGGAGAAACCATGTGCTGCCAATTCATCTCCTGCGGTGTGTGCTGATTGGATGGAAGGGCACACTTCTCCCACACCAATTCCAAGAAGGAAATCCTTGCCAAAGCCTGTCTTATGCTTTTCCTTCTTTACAATGGCATCAAACTCACAAATCTGTCTGACAATTTCCAATAGCACAATGTGATCTGTGGGGTATCTAGGTAATCTGTATGGAGCAACCGGGCATCCATCAATCCTGATGTAGGTGAAGGTGGGAAATTGAATGAACTAGGTCCCATAATTATTTATCAACCCTTTGGCTCCATCTGACAGTCTCACATGCTTGGCGTTCTGTAGCATCCTTGTGATATGCATTGTGAATGCATCATTAGCCCTCCTATTGTCTTTGTGTCCCAAGTGCAACTTCGGGTATACTTCATAAACTATGTCCTGTCTAAATGTCCCTTGTGGATTTAAACCCCTGTATGGGTAGAATATGGCAAGCACATACATGACATAGGAGGACATGGTGAACCTCTTAGTCTCTAGGACGTTCCTCAGCTATTTATCAATTTTAGAACTAATGAGCCCTGCCTAATGATAGTTAGTTCCCTATTCAATTTTGGTGATCACATGGACCAAAAACTCTCCAATACACCAACAGTCTTCAACCCTACCACTCTGCTTAGGAATGTTACACCGTCATAGATATCTGACCTGAATTTGACTCTGTGCAACTGCTTGGGCAGTTTAGAATAATGTAACTTTGGTTTGTCCAACCAAGCATTGATCATTTGTTGAGCTTTGGTTGGATTGTTCTCATAATATGTCCGGGCCATGTCCATGTTTAAAGTACACACAGAAGGAAGATCAGGCATGTTGAAGGCTTGTGCAATGGAAATAGGACTGAAGTTGGCCAAGACCCTTCCCTCAGTACTAACAACCCTTTGTGTATCAAAATCATACTGCCGGGCACACTCCAAGATCAACTCATAACATTGGATTGCAGGAGGAAACCCCACCACATGCACCAGTCCGGACTTCATCATTCCGTTCCTTAGGACTGATAGATTCTTCTCAGCTGTCCTCTGCTTGAACTCTTCATATCTCCAAGCCCCTACATTGGTGTCTGACACTTCTGACCATACGGAGGATATCTTACTTTCAGGAAGCTGACTCTTAGTATCTAACCTTAATCTTTCTACCTCCGAGATAGATGGCCCCTCCGTGTCACCCTTTGAATTTCCTACTGCAGCCTTGCTTGATTCGGCCTACATTCACAAAGGACATCATTAGTATTCAATTATCATGCATATTCCAATCCAAAGGTTAGCCTAAAATCATATAAAGTGATTAAAATCCACCATAAAATGCTAATCCTTGAAGATCCAGAAAAGTAAAGCAGTCCGGGAAAACCATGCAAACCGAGAAAATCCCGTCAAGGCAGAATTTTGGAGAAATCCGACCCAGACGGATTCCTGCTGCCAAAGCATTCTCAGTCACATAAATCGTTAGTTCAGCCAAAAGATCATCAGATTATCCGATAATTTGTTCATTAGCAACAAGAAATAAGCAATTGGCATTCACTCCATTAATCCTATCTTCGGAAAATCAAAAGGATAAAGCCAGACAGGAAAATCGGAAAAGTCTGGATGGGACGGATTTTTGTGGACAGTTCAAAATGTTGCAGTAATTACTCCACTCCGCGGAATTAGCCTAAACTGGGAAAATCCGGGTGTGCAGAAATTCCACGGACACCACGGGAACCCGATGATCGGCCACACACGAACCATTAATCAAACAATCATGCAATATTTTCTACTTGGATTCTAATGGTCCCAAAATCAATGCTACTCAACAAGACTTAGGATGCAAAGGATTTCAAATTCCCAAAGCTCTCAAATGACAAGTCCCTATGCCAAAACAATGATGCCCTAATTTTGATAACCAAACCCATGCCATTAAAACCAGGATAAGCTTAAGATTTCAAAGAAAATTATCATTTGAGGGATGAATCAATATGCACGAGGATTTCCCAAGGTGTGAGCAGGTTGGGCCGAATCATAAATCATGAAATCGCAATAACCCTATTCAGCCTTGGCATGAAAAATACGGGTGAATGAATCAAAACCCTAATCATCCCAAAATACGATGAATGGCATGCTTAGGGGCTAGTCCTATTCAGACAGGGCTACGAAAATGCATCCGACTCTCAATTGATAAAAAAAATGCGCACAGAGAGGATGATGAAAACTGGTGAAGGGAAAAGTCAAACCCTAGCTCTATAAATACAAAATCACAATCAAGCAAAGGCTGACCTAAAATGATCATTATTCAGTACAGAAACACTCAATCATCATGCAAGAAAATGAAAAGGCCAATGATAACCTACCATGGATCAATCCAGTCGAAACTCGAGGTCGAAGAAGCAACCACGAAGCAAACACATCCTAGCAATGGAAACCTTAATCAACACTAAACAATCCACGTGCAAGCAACTCAGGATCAATGCTCAAAGCTCAAATGGAGAAAGCACTTCAGACGCCAAGGTAGCAAGCAAGTGAATGATGGAGTTAAAATGATGCTTAGAAGGTTTTAAATCGACCCATTTACACCACTGAGCAAAGGTACCCCTGTCATAAATGAGCGACAAGACACGTCTAAAAAATCCAGAAACCCAAGCTCAAGACGAAATTTTGGAGAATCCCAAGATACGCGGAAATCCGGATGGACACAGATTTTGCGGAAATGCAGAAACCGGAAATACAACGTAGTTTGGGAAATTAGCACAGTCCAGGAAAACTAGGTAAACTGGGAAAATCCGCCAGAACCGGAAAATCTCAGAGTTAGGCAGAAACCTGGATTCAGAAAATTCAACGATGGACAGACTATGAACCATAGCTCGGGAAAATCTGCCAGAGCCAAAAAATCCCGGAGTTAGGTGAAAACCCGGATTTTGCCTAAAACTCAATTTTAACCAATTCAAGCCTCAAGGCAAGACCAAAGCCAACAAAACCAACATGTCAAGACCTCCAAAAGGAAAATCCAATAAAACCAAAGGTTGAAAGACACCAGAAAAGAGGGTCCCTACTCCAAGTGGGGTGTGTGTGCAAAAAACTGCACAATAGTAAGTAAAGATGTCATGGTACCAAAGGGATCTAGAACCAACAATGACACATGCAAATTCAGATTTAGGGATTTCAAAAGTTGGTACAAGAAGCTATTCTACCAAGAATTCACAATGGAGGATGTTGTTCGGCATGTCTAGTAGTGATCATATTGTTTCCATGGCATTTGCTGCTCTATTGTTCATGTGAGGAATTTTCTCAAAAGTTATGTCTATAAAAATATCTTTGAGATTCTCCACCATCTTCTTGTAAGGAGTGAGCTTGTCATCTTTAGTTTTATAGTCGTCATTGACTTGGTTGATAACCAGTTGTGAGTCTCCATAGACTTTCATCTCTTGTATCTGCCACCGAACTACTATCCTACAACCTGTGATCAAGGCTTCATACTCAGCAATGTTATTGGTATAGGGGAATGATAGCCTGTATGATTTTGGGATGTAATCAACTTGGGGGGTGATGAAAAAATTCCTGCTCTTGATCCATGTTGGGTGAACAATCTATCAAAATACATCTTCCATTGAGCTATGATATTAATAAGGAACATTGATTCATTGAGAAACTCAGATATTAAAGGGTTCTCATCATAGATGGGTGCTTCTACTAGTTGGTCTATGATCACTTGTCCTTTGATTGCCTTAAAATCCACATACTCTATGTCAAACTCTGTCAAGATCAATACCCATTTTTCCATTCATCCTTTGAGGGTTGCCTTGCATAACAAATATTTTAATGGATCAATCTTGACAATGAGCTTGATTTGGTGTGACATGTAATGCCTAAAATTTTGTGAAGTGAAAACTACCACTAGGAATGATTTCTCAATGGGTGAATAGTTCATCTCATAGCCTACCAATGTTCTATTGATGTAGTTATGGCTCTTTCTTTTTTGTTCTCATCATGTTGTGCTAAAAGAGCTCCTAGTGTTGTTGGTGTTGCTGAGATGTACAAGATGAATGACTTGTTTGGTATTGGTGGCATGATTATTGGAGGTGTTAGTAGATAATCCTTTATTTTCTAGAAAGATTTATCACACTTTTCATCCCATTTGTAATTTATCCCTTTATGGAGAAGATACGAAAAGGGATGAATCTTATCTGATAGTTGAGCATTGAATTTTCTGATGGATTGCAACCTTCCTTGTAATCCTCTCATTTTTTTCAATGTCTATGGTGGTTCCATGTATAAGATGGATTTTACCTTTGCTAGATCAACTTCTATCCCTCTTTGTGAAATGATAAAGCCAAGAAGTTTTCCTGATGTGACCCCGAGCACACACTTTTTGGATTTAGTCATACCTTGTATTCTTCAAGCCTATCAAAGATAGATCCTACGACTTGTATGTGCTCATTTCTCTTCTTTTATTTTTCCAAAATATATTCCAAATAATCTTCAACTATTTTATGGATCATGTCGTGAAAGATGAGGGTTATTTCTCTTTGATAGTTATCTCCTGCATTCTTCAACCCAAATGGCATCACATTCTAGCAGTAGGTCCCCATGGATAAGTAAAGGCAATTTTATGTTGATCCTCTTTGATGATTATGATTTGATTGTAGCCTGAAAATCCATCCGTGAGTGAAAAAATTTCATTCCCAACTATTAAATCCACAATGATATCGATGATGGGAAGATGGAAATCATCCTTCAGAAATGCCTTGTTCAGATCTCTAAAATCAATGCATATTCTGATGCCCTTAGTGGGTTTTGAGACTAGTACTAGGTTTGAAACCCACTTAGGATAATCTATCGGTTGGATGAATCCAACATCAAGAAGCTTTTGTAGTTCTAGTTTACCAAGAGTGCTATCTAAGGGTGCATCTTTGTTGATTTTTTATTGACTGGTTTGGCATCGGGATAAACTACTAAGTGATGTGCAACCACTTTTGGATCAAGGCCTGTCATATCTATATATGACCATGTAAAGTTAGCTCTTCTCTCTTTAAGAAATGTTACAAGGTTCTTCTGTTCTTTGTCTAACAAAGATTCAACATAAAAAGTGATCTTAAGTGCTTCTTTTGTTCCCACATTGACTGGAGTATCCTTTTCTACTAATACTACTGGCTTTTTTGGATGCATTGCACTAAGGGGGAGATTGAATCCCTCATCCTTGGGCATATCAGAGAGGTTTTCACCATTGGATATGTCCTTTTTTTTTACTATTTTGGGACTAGAGAGTGCCACTAGGTGGTTTTCACTTAAGGATATACATGTTAATTACATTTCATTTATTTTATGATTCAAGGATTCAATCGTCTCCCCATAGTATGTCCCTGTATCAAGCTCTATATTGAAGCCTGCTTTGTGATATTCCCATGATAAGTTGTCTCTAAGTCTCATGAATTCTAAGATCACTTCATCATTTTTGAATAAATCTAGAATTGGTGGTCCTTGTTGGTCCATGTCAATGAGTTGTGGGTATACTAGGCATATTTCAGTTGGTTGGTCATTTGAGATAAAGGATGTTATGGATATCATGAAGAGGGCGTTGTTCTCAAATAGGTCAACAACATCAAGAGGAAAGTCATCTAAGGTTGTATCACACAATTTAGGTGACCAATAGGAAGGCTCAACTCATTTAGAAACAATACCCTTTCCAATAAGTGTGACCTTACTAGTAGTACAACCTAAGCCAAGATTTTTTAGTCATTTCTCAAGAATGATGGGTTCTAGTAAACCATTGCCATTCTGACCTAGCTTCTCATTCTTGTTATATCCCATACTCTAGATTAGTTGTAGACCTTTGTTGTCATATTCCATGGGAAGAACATGAATAGGTCATTCATCTTGATAAAGGAATTTAGAGATAAAGGTGGTAGCTTCCATCTTGATTGTTTCTAGTTCTTTGGTGCTAGATGTTGGTTTCCCATGAGATTGAGGATAAATAGGTAACTCTCCCAAGACAAAGGTTTCTTTCAATATTTTGTAGCTTGCACAACTGTCATCTTGGATTACTGCTTTGACATCAGGTGTGCTTTTCACAATTGGTACTTGTGATGCTGAGGTAGAGGCTAGGGATGATGAATCAATAAATGAGCTTGATGGTGTTGCTCCTTCATCATTTTGGGGTATTTGTGTGATCTTATAAAACTTGGCCTCAAGAATCTTGCAGTAGTAGAAAGGCTCAAGATCTCTGTGGATAGTGCTTTCTTTTCCCTCAAAAGAAAACTTCACACACTGATGATAGGTTGAGGCTACAACTTTCAGAGCATGGATCCAAGGTTGACCAAGTAGTATGTTATAGGGAAGATCAAGATCAAGTACATGGCATATAGTTTCTGCAATAAGAGGTCCCACTTGGATAAGGAGTGAAATGATTCCTTTTGATACCCATTCTTGGTCATCATATGCTATGATGGTAGTACTCTTTGTCTTCTCAATATTATCTTTTGAATATCCTAGATGCTTGATCAACTGTAGCATATAAATGTTCAAACCAACACCTCCATCTACCAAGACTCTTTTGAACTTGTTTTTATGGATGAAAACCTCAAGGTGTAAAGAACAATTATGAGATGGTTGTGATGCTAAATGTTGCTCGAAGGTGAGAAGATGGTTGGTGATATGTCCTACCATAGCTTCAAACTAATTGGTATCAATGTTATCAGGAACAAATGACTCAGACAAGGATTTTTCTAATATTCCCCTATGTGCAAGAGATAATCTCAAGAGTTCTAAGATTGATATCTGAGTGGTGGTTTGTTTAAGCTGATCTATAAGATTGTACTTGCTAGGATTAGATGAGGGAAAAGCAGGCTATGTCCTAGATTGAGTTGGGACATCTCCTTGAATGGTTATTTTTCCACGTCGTGTGGTGACTCCACATTCTATACTAGCTCCTTTGATGGTGAAAATAGTGATAAGGCTATCATAGGAAGCAACTACATTGGAATAATTATGTTGAACATTGGTGTAATCCTTAGCTTTGCCATTATTCTTTGCTTTGTTATGATTAGGAATAGGGGTCTTGTATATCTTGAGATCTTAGTTTCTAGCTGGTACCTCAAAAGATATGGTGTCATTTTCTATGAGATCTTGGATGATATTCTTGAGTTTCATGCAGTTTGTTGTTTTATGTCCTTTGATTTTATGAAAGTCACAAAGATCACACTCATTGTACCAGATGGATTTGCTTGTGGTTCTTGGTAATTTTCAAAGTTAGGAATTGTTATCAAATTTGAATCTATTAGTTTCTTCATTATTGTCTTGATGGGTTCTAATAATTGTGTGTACTTGTATTTGGGATAGTTGTTCTTGTTACCAGTTTTCATTGGTTGCATGTTGGTGTTACTGATCTAATTGTTCTGAGGTGGTAGAATTTTTTGCACAATTGGTTGGATGTTAGCAACTTGATTGTTATTGGGTCTAGGAGCACTTAGTATGACCTTAGCATCTACCACACCGTCATTTGTTATGTTTTTTTTCTTAGCCCATCTATGAGGTTTCTCATTTGAACTAGTTGAAGGATGGTTGTCTTTGTAAGCTTGAGTATTTCCTTGTGAAATTAGGGCTCTTTTAATGTTAAGGGATCTCAAAACAAGCTCGCCATATGATGTGATGCATTTTATTTTCAAGTGGAATGATAGATTTGGATCAACATTGGCTATAATGATTCCCACTTGTTGTTCTTCAGGAAGAGGCAACTTTCTTTTACTAGCTCTTTGTCTCCATTGTTATAATAAATTACCAAAAGTTTCTCTTGGATTTTTTTTAAGAGTGTACAACTCTTTTAGACTAACATCCATGTCAAGATTAAAGGAGAGGTGATTGATGAATTTGTTATTGATTTATTGAAAAGTTTTGATACAAGGAGGAAAATGAGAAAACCAATCCATAGAAATACTTATTAAACTTTGAGGGAAGAGGTGCATCAAATATGAATTATCGTAAGCCACTTCCATGCAAATGATGTTGAATTATTTGATATGGGCAATAATACTTCCTCTCCCTCTATATTTGTCAAACTTGGGGATTTCAAAACTAGGAGGGAATGGTATCATTTCTATGTTTCGATCAAATGGGTAAATAAACAAGTTTTGTGTGTGAGGTTTCTTTGTCTTTCCCCTGTGAAGAACCTTCATTTCTTGTGAGAGTGATTTCAATTGAGATGCTAGATCATCTTGCGGATTGGGTGGAGGAACATATGGTGGGATAAGAGATGTGTTATATGGGGTGTATGAAGGCGTGAGATTTTTCAAAAGTGATGAATATGTTCCTAATGTGTTTGGATTGATAATGGTCATATGAGGATAATAGGAACCTTGTTGTTGTTGTTGGGCGTATTGTTGAGCTAGTAAGGCTTGTTTTTGAGCTTTCTATTGTTGTTGCGCCACTAGGGCTTGTTGTTGTGCTAGTAAAGCTTCTTGTTGTGCTTGTTGATATTGTGTGGCTTGTTGTGCTACTAAAGCTACTTGTTGAGCTTGTTGTGCAATGACTGCTTGATGTTGTTTTTATTGTTGTGTTAAGGCTACTTGTTGAGATTGATGATGTTGTTGTGCTAGGGCTTCTTATTGAGCTTGATGTTGTTGTGCTAAGGCTTCTTATTGAGCTTGATGTTGTTGTTTTGCTAAGGCTACTTGTTATGCTTGATCTTGTTGTTGTGCTAAAGCTACTTGTTGTTGTTGCTATTTTTGTACAACTTGTTGATAAGCTTGTTGCGCTTGATGTAGAGCTAAGGCATGTGCTTGCAATGTGGGATTAGGTGGTTGATTAGACATTTGTGAAGGATTAGGAATATTTATTTTTTGAGTGGTTAGTATATTTTTGGTGAAAGGTGGAGGGTTCCCTTGGTTTAACATTCCTTACAATATGGTAGAGTGAGGTGGAGAATGTATGTTTGAGGTATTGATTGATTTGTCATAGAAAAGGGAGCTATTGGAAAAGATGATGTTAAATTATAAAATGGAAATGACACACTAGGACCTTGAGTCCACTGATTGAAAAGATTCCCTTGTCCTATGTTTTGAGGATTGCCTTGTGCAAAAGTTGTAAACAAAGGATTTGTGATCAAGGTACTCCTAGGATTGATAAAACTTGTAACCAAGGGATTGTTTTGAGGTGGATTGATAGTGGATGATGTTGTAATGGTCGTGGAATCGATGAACCCACCAGAGGGTTGAATAAAGATGTCCCTATTTGCATTGAGGGTTGATTCTGTGATACAGTATTGACATTCCCTAGTGTGTTGTTTTGAGATTTTTTGGTCTATATTTCTTTGCATTATGGTAGGCATAATTGTGGTACTCATTGGTGTGGATGAAGAAGGGTTTCCTTGAAATGTCAAAGTGGTGGTGGAATAATGAAGTTCAAGCAAAGTATGTAGCTATTTCAGATCCTCAAGAATGGTAGCACCAAAGGTAGGTGTCCAAACGGTGGTGGGAGGTGGAGGATTAGTTTCAAGAGTACCCACAAGTGTACTATTTTCAAATGGTGAGGTGTGATCAAAATATTTAGCAAGGTTGGTTTCAATACTAGGTATGTAAGTTTGAATTAGCCCTTGTGATGGAGTTGTGAAATCCTATGTTAAACTTTGTACTAAAAATGTTAGGGAGATATGAGCTGCACTTTCAAAATGTTTATGTTCTAAAATTTCTTCTCTAGTGAGCTCAAATGGGTTATTGGTGATGTCTTTGATTTCATATGGTCTTGAAGGAGATGATGGTTGTTGTGATGGTGTAACATGACTTCTAAGATCAAATTCTAAAGGATATGGATAACTTGAGTTAAATGTAACTTTTTATTTTTCCATTACTCTCTTGTGTTGTGATCTTGTCTTTACCATAAATTTGGTGTTAGCTATGGGAGAGTTGTGTTGAGTTTTGTAATGTTTGAACTCTCTAGTTGACTCAAATCTAGGTAAAAGGGATGCTCTAAGTCTTTTGGGAAAAATGATGATAATGTGGGATGAAAAGATGGGTAATGTGGGAAGTGATCTTTGCAAGCATTTTGGGACATCACTTTTAACTTAAGTTTGATGTTTTGATGTTGGGATAAAGAATGCTAATGAAATTAGAAAGATTTAGGGTAGACTTGTAACTTTCAAGATAAACTAGTTCAAAGATGATAAATATATTAACTAAGTGCATGGAAAAGGATTCATTTCACATACAAATTAGCTAAGGTAGCAAGTTATTTTGATGTTTAAGTCCCAAAGTGTTGGTGCTTTTCAAAAAAATTCAAAGATAGATGAGGTGAAAGATGAAATTTGGTGAAGGGGTGAGTGAAATGTTTGACCCAATGTTGATCTAAAGTGAACCTTTTGTTTTGACAAGATCAAGGTAGTGAGAATGATGTTAGACCTCCTAAAATGTTCAAATCCTAGAAAATGAGAGGACAGATGGGAATGTTTAAACCTGTTCAGTATCTCCTAGCTCAGGCATAAAATTTTCTCAATAAAGTGTAATGGTTGTGGTAAAATATTGAAGCCCACTTTTGACTATACCTTGTTCTAAGATTCCTATTTTTGAAATGGAGTGCTGGAGATTTTCCCCTATGGATTTTGACTGTTTGATGAATATTTAGAGGAGTTGAGTATCATGAAAAAGACTATTCCTTGATGCATTTCTATAAAAATTTCTACCAATCTATTTTTTTTTTGTGAAGACTCAAAGGTGTTTCTTAAGAGCTTTTGGAGTGAGATGCCTAAGTCTAAAATGAGGACTTGTAGATCTTGACTTAGGGATCCTAATTTTCGTGAGATCATGCAAAATAGTTTAAGTTTATGGAAGAAAGGAAGATATTTATTGCCACATGGGTGGTGGTAATAGAGGCCTTGCAACCTCAATATTAGCATGTTCCTCTTCTTCATCTAGGATGGTTGTTGTGTTTCTCCACTGTGTTTGTTTCCTTGTTTTGAAAAGTGAATATTCTCAAATTGCTAATGAGATATGTTTGTTCACCATTTATGAGTTCAAAGTTTGGTTTAATTATAGCACCTAGAAGATCAATTTTTTCAACGAGAGCAATCGGTCTCCAAATAGTCATGTGGGGTTCATTTGTCAATTTATCTTTGCTTAAGTTAATGTATTTTAGCACAAACACTTGTCTTTGATTATGTTTCCAAACTAGATGTTTATGTCAAAAACATCATAACTTTCACAATGTCCATTTCGTGAAAATCATGAGATTAAAGCCATAACTACCTATGTTGTCTTTGGTAAATATAGGTTTGAGATTAATGTCAAGATATTTAGCAATCGCTAAGGATAAATCCTTAGGACAAGTAGTAATATCAAGGCTAACTCAAGAAGTCCATATTTAATCCAAAGTGTTTGAAATTTGGATAGTGAATGTTTTTTTTGGATCATTTTTAAATCAAGAAAAGTATTAAACTAACTCACAAGAATTACAACCCTAGGAGAGAAGTGGCTATATTTGTTGAATTCCCACTTGGATTTCTCTAACTACTCTTATTCAGAGCAGATGATTAGAATCTTGACCACACTGGCTCCCCTCCATGACACTCACTTCTATGAGTCATCCTAGCTTCGAGTTCTCATGAATATCCCATGAAAAAATCTTCATCTCTACTAAGAACCAAAAGTATGTGGGAGGACTTCAAAGGTCTAACCTCCTAACATCAACAAATATTAGGGATTTTTGGCTTCTACACAAAGGTTCCTAATAAGGGCATCTAGTTTAGGGGGTGCAATTATAAACTCCTTGTGAGAGGTCTCCCAACCCTTATAACAAGGGCTTTACACACCATAAAGATACTAGGGGAGAGCTATCATGTACCACTTCCCATTGTTTACGATTTTCATCACAACCAAAAATTTATATAGCGCTTTGGAAGAGCTTGGCTTATTTTTGTTACTGCTTGGTTCATTCCCTTGGGGTGAGTACTTTTTCCCACCAAGTCAGGTCCTCTAAAGGTGAATAATAGCGAGTAAGCACATCCATAGTTTTATCATCTTTGCTTGCTTGTACAAAGAGAGAACACACACTATGCCTTTTCTCACACTAGCATGGTTGTTCAATTTTAAACCCAAATTGAAAGATGGAGGTGATTTTGCAAAGTGTTAGAGAATTTTTATGTTTCTCAAGATCACCAAACAACATGAGAGAATTGCATATGCATTCACCAACAAAGTTGAAAATCATAAAACATAGCAAACAATTGTCAATTTTTTCCTTCAAAGCAATAATGAGTTAATTTTATGCACCAATTAAAAAATGAGTTTTCCTTGTTCAATTTTAAGCCCAATTGAAAGATGTGATATGAGGGTTCAATTTTATCCAACTTTGAATGTTCATTTCAAACCCAATTGAAAATTTGTGCGTTGCCTAAAATTGAAAGTAAATAAAATCATGAAATTGGGTTATAATTGCCCCAAAGCGTTGAACACTTGTTAGAATTATAAAATGTTAAGATAGAAGATAATTTCTTCAATTTCGCTCCATGCCTTTAAACCCTACAAAAACCTATTAGTCTAAAAATGAAAACACAGTCAGAAATTCATCAATGATTAGATAAACCAAATAAAATAATTCACATGTTGGAAAAAAAATGTAAATTTTCTTACCTTGGTTGAGCATTGCTAAACACGATAGTGTCAAAATTTGAGATATGGGCATTTCTCTAGTGAAAATGAGTGTCACTCTACAACAAGACTAATAAGCATGATTGCATCACTATTTTGATGGGAATCGCTGCTAACAAATGCATCACTATTTGAAATTTGAAAGCCTCAGTCTGGTGAGTTTGAGCATTGTTGTTTTCATTTCATGATATCTTCAAATTAAATATGTGTCACTATATTTAAATCAACATCAAAAAATTAAACATGTCGCTATTTCAAACTACCTAGGCATCGCTATATGGCGATGCTATTCAAATAGCATTGATGTTTGTGGTTTGATTGTCACTACAACTTGGAAAATAGCATGAACATGGAATTCAAGCTAAAAAATAGTTAAATGATCAGTTTTACCTCCTCCTAGCACAAAAATGTGATGCAAAAATATTGGTATGGACCAAATTACACTTGATCCATTAAGAATAGAAGAATAACTGAGCCACCAATACTTGAATCTCAACAAGATCAATCAAATGAAATGAAAACTAAACATTTATCAAAACCTAACATAATAAATCATGAAAGCTTTCAAAACATCTATTCTAATCCATCTGAAACTTATCTTGTTGTGGAATTGGTGTCGTGTTGATGTGGAACGATGACCCTTTCCCAATCCCATGATTAGTGAGCTTATTTCAGTCAATTCTATGGAAGGGAATTGATGAAACCATGGTATTTGGTGTATGAAAACCTAATTTATGCTAAAATTAACATAATGTAAGCTAAGTTATCATGATTTTATGCTACAAATGATCTAATTATACAATTTCTAAACTAATCTAAGCTAAAATTATGCTAAAAGATGAAAACTCTAATCTATTTACAAAGTAAGATGGATGTATAGAAGCCATTAATGGGTACTCTAAGCTATTATGCAATTAAAATGAACCAAAATGAGCTAAATAGTGAGTAAAAGATAAGTGTCCATGTGAGTAAATTCAACAGCATAAGTTTGCAAAAAAAATGGATCCATTTGTTTCCAAATGGTGATCTATTTATAGGAGAGCAAATGAGGAATGGGTGGTTGAGATCAAAAAGCTTAATCAACAGTTCAAGGTGAAGGGGATGAGAGGCATGAATCATGGATCATGGATTCTTATCAATGGATGAGAATGCATGATGAAAGTTAATCAAGGGCTCACACTTGCCTCAAACAAACACACTTTTGACCTACTCACATAGGTGAAAGGTAACTTGCTAAAGAGGTTGAAGGTTTAGCTTGTCCAAGAAGCCAAGTGAGTTTAATGGAGGAGAGGGAATATTCCTTAGAATATTCCTTTTGGGTGAGGAAAAAGGTATTTTACAAATTAAAACAAATTTTTAATTGTGCAAAAAGGGATAAAAAAATATTCCATGGGAATATTCCCTTTTATTACAGGAAAATTACTTAAATTGCTAATTAAAAAATGTTTAATTTATGCAATTAGGGGATTGGAAGAATTAAATAGACATTTATTAAATTAGATAACTTAACAAATGGGGGAGAGAGATGAAATGATATTTAATTAAATAACTTAGGGTTATTTAATTAAATAAGATGACTTAGGGGATTAAATTAAATATTTTAATTTATTTAATTTAATTAGATGAAGTGTTAGTGTAAAAAGAGATGAATTAACCCAATTAGATTAATTAGGCTAAATAGATGAAAATGATGCAATTAATTAACTAGCTAGGCTAATTAAATCAATTAAATGAAAAAGAGGATGGATTAAAGAGGAAATGATGTTAGTGAATCTGATTTAAGTGTATGACATCAATTAGGACATTTTTTAGTGTCTACATATAGAATATTGATTCACCCCCAGGCTCCTAGTATTCTGGATGTTCAACAATTGGTATCAAAGCACATATTTATGCTCACTCATCATACCCCTTTTCTCTTATCCTATCTATCATGACTTAACAAGTTTTTTAGATTTTGACATATGCACATATATACATAAAAGGAAAACATTATTTTTGGGTTGACCTCCTCAAAGGGAGCTTATGAAATTTTGGCACACCCTTTTCCATTCATGTCAAAGGGGGAGAGATAAGAGGAAAGGGGTATGATGGTAATGAAGGGTGATATATCCTATTTTGCATGTTGCCATCAATGACAAAGTCTAGGAGATTGATGGTAGTTTTGGTCTGTTAGCAACATAGGCATGGATCACGTAATACTGCTTGATCTAGTGTTATCATTGATGTCAACATTGTTATGATTATCTTAGTATGTTTTGGAAGTGCTACAAAAGATACATGTACAAAATAAGTTGGTCCAAAAAATATGGTTATATAGGAAAGTATCTAAGTGCTTAGATATTGACTATTTTATGGTTTAGTGCGTCAATTTTTGGGTATGCACTCCACCACACTACATGATCTCACTCTAAACTTTTAACCATGGGTTGATGTCTATAAGATTGAGAAAAATCAAGATTTTGTGATGTTTTATGAAATATCCTAGAATTTATGCATGACATAGTTTAGCTCTGTGTATCTCAAACACTTTTCTAATTGGTATATCAGTGTGGGACATTCTGCATTTCCTTGAAAAAAATTATCTTGTGCTACGATTCTAAAGATAGTCACATTGATGTTGGCGAAGTGTGAATTTGAAGGAAGATAAAATCTGGACATCACGTGTATGAGAAGTGTATGTATGATTGAAATTCTTTGTGATTAGGTCCATTCTTGGATGACCTAATACATGATATGTGTTGTGAATATTAAATATACATTATGGATGTTTTTAGGATCTATTTTAGGTCCATGTCAACCTAAATTATGTATTACATGTTTGGTCTAAGCACAAAGAAGGCTTTGGATCATGTGTGAAGCTAACAAAGCTATCTTTGAATTGTTTTTGGTTACATATAATTAGGTCAACCTAATTGATGTGTGTGAATGTAATTGTATATATATATGAGATATTTTGGAGTTGAATAGATAGATGAGTGAGTATAAATGACATATTAGATGTGAGTGATCTCATATGATGCAAACATGTGAATTCAGTGGTAAGAGATCAAAATAAGAGTAGAGTTGTTGAGAGACTATTAAGCAGAGTAGTACTTTATATGCAAACCTTCAAAGGAATTGAAATACTTCACAAGGGAGACACACCTTGTATCGGTTCATACTTTGGTAGTGATCCATTTTTGTATTGTATTTGACTCTGGCTATGAGCCTTATAAGGACAATGTGTCCTAGCAGTGAGCCCATGTAATATACTATATCCAAATATAATATATTATGATCTAATCCTCACCATGGTTTTTCCCTTTTTGGGTTTTTTGCATACAAATCTTGATTTTCATGTGTTATGTGACTTTTTGGATGATTCATGCTTTCATTATTTATTTATTTTAATGTGTTTTGGTGATTGGATAGGCTGTGTTCAAAAGCTTAATAGAATACTGATTCACCCCCCTCTCTGTATTCTGTATGTTCAACAATTGGTATCAGAGCTTGGTTCCTTCAGAAAATCCTAATAGCTTGAGGAAGATCTTGGAAGTTTGAACACATGGATGACAAGAAGTGTCCTATTCCTCTAGAAGAAAATGAAGGATATGTAGAAGATGACTACATGTTTGACAAAGAAGAACTTAAGGATACTCTTGAAGATCTTGACAAAGTTGAAACTAAGAACAAAATTTTGAAAGAAAGCCTAGGAGAAGCAAATGAATTCATTAAAAAGCTGAGACAAAAGATCAAGAAGTTTAGAGAAAGACATAGGGAAGTCAATGCATAGTTTAAGCAAGCAAATGAAGAAATCAATGGACTAAAAGTGCAAATGGACAAAAAAGGAAGGATTGAGGAACATCTGAATACATTGGTATAAATCAAGACTAAAGAATGCTCTAGACTTGAACAAGAAGTGGTCAATCTTAGATCTGATTTGGAAAAGGCAAGAATACATGAGGAGAAATTCAAAATAATAACCCTAATGCTTGATGAATTGATTTCAATACATAAACCCTCCAAGGAAAAAGGTGGTTTGGGACTTGAAGAAGGATAAAGTTCAAAGGAAAATTAGACCCCTAACAAGGTTGATAATCAAAAGAAGATTCAAGGAAATAAGAGACAATTTAGAAATCAAATAAGCAATGCTAGAAGACATCCTATTAGACAAACAAATGCTAAATGGTATTTTTTTCATGCAATAAATTTGGAAATAAGGCAATAGAATGTAGAGGTAGAATGAATTAGAATGTTGGATCCTTCTCCGAATAATTTTTTTCATGCAAGAAATTTGGATATAGAAGTATTAAGTGTAGAAGTTAGATGATGAATAGATATAATACTGGGAGAATGTTTCAATCTTTCAATGGCTACTATTATTCATGCAATATATTTGGAAACAAGGCTAACTAGTGCAAATAAAGAATGAATAGATGTCATTTTGGTCAGAAAATTGTTCTATGCTACTCTTGCAACAAGCTTGGACATATTTCTAGAGTTTGTAGGAGAAAAAATAGAAGATAGTCTAATCCGGTAAAGAGGAATGAACCTATGAAGAGAATTGATCCTATTGGGATTAAGAAGAAAATGGAAAGGATATGGAGAAAGAAAGAAGAGTTTAAGAATAAAGATGAATCAGGAAATTCAAATGCATCTATGCCTCCCTCTGGTGTAGATAATTTGCTTGAAAATTAAACCAAGGCATGGGCATAGGGGGAGCAATAACATAAAATTCTAAAATCCCCATAGAAATATGAGATGTCAAGACATGGCACAAAGATATATCATGAAAGAGGAATTTCTAAAGCTATCCAAGAAAGTTGTGGAAGAAAATATTGCAATGTAGTAATTTGTGGAGCTTGGAAAGATGTTTGTACACACAATTCTAGGAGCATCTATTTTTTGGTCAAAAGAATTTATTTCAAGGATTAGGTCAAATCAAAGAGCTAAATTCATTTGTACGAAGGAAAATTCATTTATTCCATGATATCTGAAGAAGAAACAAAGAAGATATTGGTGTAGAAAGGTTTGAAGCATCTCTTAGAAGCTAAATATCAAGACCCTAGTTCGTCGAGCTATTCAAGAGGTATTTTCACAAATCATGCATACTTTTGTCCTCTAAAACAATTCTTTGGAAGAAATTTAAATATAATGGAATTACCAAAAGTGGTAGATAATTCACAAAGACCGTGTCTTGTACTTTAGAGGCATTTTGCTAGTGTATAGTTGGATGATCCCTTGGGTGCATTCTCTCGTACTCCTATTGAAATTTTAGCTTCTAAAGACATTAAAGAATATATTCATGGAAAAATTGAAGAGGTATCACCTAGAAGATTAGATGTTTTATCAAAAAATGAGTTGGGAGAAAATGATGATGATGCCCTAAAAGTTGAGTACAAAACCCTAAGTTACAAAAGATTGGATATCTAAGGAAACTTTCTAAATTTTAAAAATCAGAAGAGATATATAAGAATGATACTAAGTAGAATTAATGGCCAATCCATATGGGTTGATGGCCCTCACTCAATAATAAAGGAATAAATTAAGGATGTTACTAGTTTGTGGTCCACTAGACTAGTTCTTGATCAAAAGTCAATTGATACAAATAATATAGTAGAGAAAAGTGGTGCCACTCTTGAACAAAAGGAAATTATAGTAAAATCCATTACAAACCCCATGATTAAATTTGCAACTATAATTTTTGGTAAGAAAATTTACTAGTCAAATAGTTTGGGCATTGTCCCTCCTATTGCAGTTCATATGGCCCTTGATATGTTTGAGAAAAATGCTAACTATGACCTCTATGAGTTTCTCCAACAACTAATGGAGAACCTAAGAGACATTAAGAAAAGGAAGAAGTGTACATTTTAGTATGGAACACTGGTAAATTTCCTATTTCTCTACTTCATGAAAGAATTACCAGTGGTTGGACAAGTAAATTGGACAAATGTAGAGCCAATTGCACATCAAATAGAAAAGTACATGCAAAATATTAGAAGTTTGGATGCTCAAGAAGAGGCCCTTGCTGCTTTATTTTGAGTATTCTAAAGTAGAATGAATAAGAGAATGAGGATTCATAGAGAATTGGTAAAGAGATATTCAAGAGACATTAAATTTCTTGTCTCCATAAAAAATTCCTTTAATGAAGCTATCAAACCTAGAACCATTAGGATTTTAGAATTGGATTATGAATTATCTAAAGATGAATTAGTTAGCTATGTAGAAGCTCTTCTAGGAAGTCTTGAAGATTCTGATAGAAAAAAAGTAAGTGTAGAGGCATTTGGTAGCTCTAAAAGAGCTGGTAAGTGTTGATGGGTGTTTTTGCACCTTCTCAACACAGGCGACACACAAGTGCACTACCTCTCTTGAAAGGTAGAAATCTGCAAACAATTTCTAGATCACTACCCCAAGGTATCTCGGGTGTCAGGTCATGACAATGCTTGGAATAGTTCAGTTGGTTGATGTGATTTTCTTGTAATCACATGGTGGCCTTTATGGTTTACAAAGCATGGGAAGTTGGGTCTGCAAATGGAGTTTCAAGGCACTGGAAATGATTGAATAGTGGATGTCCACTCAAAACAACAAGCTGGAACTCACCATGTTCATTAGATTTAGCATTTCTTTTATGCTTGGAATCCTACTCTAACAAAGGACTAAAAGAAATAGCAAAAGATAAAGGGTTGAGAGGGATGACCTAAATCTAAGCTATGAATGAACAGTAACAATGGAGGCTACTACAATAGAAAACCTTCTTAAACTGGGTTTTTCTTGACCAAGAGAAGCCTACAACTAAACAAAACCACTGTAATCTTCTAAGGACTACATATTTTCAAATTGTACATGCACTTCATGAACATACAATTGAACTAAGTTGCAACAATGAAATAAGGAAGCCTAGACAAACTTTGTACAACAACTTGTCGTCAACAAGTGTCAAAAGTATGGACTAAAAGTTCATCAAATACTATAAGAACAAACACCATCATCATAGCCATTCAAGAAAATACAAGATAATACTAACTTGTAAGTTGAACCATGCATGCATAATAAACAAACTTAAAAGAAACATCCATAAAATAATGCAATGCTTCTCTCTATTGCTGCAAGATGCCCTTTACACCAGTTCTCCAACACTTCCAAATGAGAAGAAGCCCCTATTTATAGTTTTTCAAAGCCTAAATGAATGAATAGATTGATTTACATTGTGTGGCTCAGATTCATTACAAGTTATGGTTTCACCTAGCCCCAAATATTCAGTACTATAAAATATAGTTTTGTCATTTTCTCTATTTTGTCATCTAGTGGCCCAGGTACTGTAGTAGTTTTGTCTTCTAGTGAATGCCTTCTTTGTTGTAGCTAAAAGCTACTAAAGGATGTCCTCTGCTTGATGTAATCATTGCATTCCTTCAATAAATCGAGTGCACCTTTCTCACAAATTTGTATTACAAAATGGAAGACATGCTGCTCTTGATCCTGTGTGGATGGCTCCTAATATTCATGATCATTTAATGAGAGATAAATCAACTCCCCCCATTTCAGACTTTAGTGGATATCCATTTGTTTTCCTAGCATTGAATTCTTTGGCACAAGTTTTTGGAGTTCATAGTTCTTATGCAAGTTAGTCCTCCCTTGATATTTATTCATAAATAAGCATATTTCTTATTTTAGTAGGCGTAGACCTCCATCTGCATTCTTCATATGTGAGCCTTTATGACCTAGCATCCTCTATCTTCATTCCTTTTAGCGGGTCTTCATATGTAGGTCATGATGAACATTCACATGTTGGTCGCATCAGTAAGATTCAATTCATCTAACCTTCCTCGTATGATTAGGCTTGCACATAGGAGAATACAAAGGTTAAGATAAAGCTTTTAAAATATCATCCTAGAGGCCTATCATATTTTACAAAGTTCTTATATATTGTGAGACAATCTGCACATCATTACATGAAGTTGTTAAGTATCTAAATTCATAAGATGATTCTTAACGCTTAGGAGTATGCAATCATAATGAAAATCACAATTACCCAACCCTATAACTTGTTCACAAAACCATCCCTCCCTAATAGGAATCACCCTTCAGCCTTTGGCCCCTTTCAAAAAATTTCCTTTCCATAAGAATCATTCAGGAATCCACTTAAAATAATCTATTGAAAGCATAAACTTCCTAGCACCCTTCATGTAGAGTAGTTACCCTAGGAATACCCTAGTCCTGTAGTGTGTAAAATTCTCATCTTGAGTGGTGCGGGTTGATGGATGTGGGTTGTCATTGCTAGAATTTCGTTATTGATCAATGAAAAAGGTTGCAACTTTCACAACACCGGTCTTCACATACATGCTAGGGTTGTATTTTCCTCGAACTTGCAAAGTATTTTGAAAGGATTCTTTAAATCTAGTCAACATTGAATGCCCAACTTAGAGAATTATCTGCAAAATAAAAATCCTTTGTAGATGTCCTTTGATGACCGTCACCAACTAAGTAGATTTGACCATCTTACACACTAATTACCATTACTAGGAAATACCCAGTCGCCAGAAGATATTGTACGTCCCAATTCATGCCATTCACTAATGTACCATTATCCTAGTGAGCCCTTGGCTGAATTCAAAGGAAATGTAGTGTGAGGAAGCCATGAAAGCAAGCTATTTTGATAGAAAGACACATTGCGGGTCCCACAATGTTGAAGTCTATGGGAATTCATTATTATTACTAGCATCACATTGCAGCCTAATCATCATACACAACATATTATACTTGATAGGGCCCTAGGTCACCTCATGGTTGCTGCTTGTCACTGCTTGAGGGACAGGTTTATTGTTTGGTAGCTTAGATAGTCATCCCACAAATATGGGATAGATTTTACTCTGCCCCACTAGGCAGCTCGCGTCTAAATAATACCACCACTGTTGGCACACTATGCTTTGTTAAGACAACACTAATAGGGAATGAGATTAAAGTGATAATTATGTGTCCCCCTTGGATTCAAGGCCTCACATTATTCCCGAATGTAAGCTATTTTAGATGTTTATAAAACATTGTATCTCCTTACGTTCATGTTATCATCAATCATAATTTTTGCATTTGTTGTGGGAAGGTTGATTTCAATTTATGATATTTTACTATGCATCGCCTCCATCTTGAACATTCCTTGATTGCTATCACTCATGACGAGTCCTTAAGACAAATATTTTTTGTGAGCACACCTTCAAAAAGGGAATGCAAGATTTTAATGTGCCTCCGTCAAATCCCCATATTTGGATTTGAACAAGCCTATAACACCCAGTGAATTTTACATACTTATAGGCATGTTTATATGCTTCATTGACATTACCTTCGATTTCATAATCATGCCAATCACCCACTTATGGGGCCTCCAACATTAGTTCTATGAAGGAATGATCAAGGTGGTATTGGCCACCACAAAGTAAAAATCTTCAAGGGAAGATGACAACATGAGTAGCGAACCCTACACATTGGGTCTCTATGGGGGCAAGTTTGTGGGTGATAGTAGGTGAGGAGACGCCATGATCAAGCTATAGTAACAATGGTGATGACCATCAATGTAGGAGGATGCGAAACCTACAAATCCCAACGACCACCACCTATAAATTTCTTACAACCACACTATATTGATCGTTGCTACTTGACATTACTTCATGGGCATGAAACCTACTAATTTGAATGTGAGGGGAGCGAAAAAAATGTCACATAATGAGTCACTATACCATCCACCACTAGTACTAGAACATTTCAAGATGACACTATGGAATCTTGATCCCACACTCCTCATGATTAGCCAAATACTTTAGAGATGCAATTGGAGGTTTGTAGTCTAAATGTGTAGATAGAACAAGCCTTATAAATTCCATCTGGTGCCATCGTCATAATTTTTCATTAGTTGTAGGGGCTTCACAAAGAGCAAGGCGTAGCCAGCTGTGGCCTTGGCATAAAGAAAATCCACACCAATGAGTTGCAGAAATTCAAGATGCTATGGTGGGCCTGGGAACCAAAAAATAGTTTTAAACAAATGAAAACTTAGCAATGTACCTACAAATCCTGTATTTGTTAATGATTATCATCCTCCATGAAGCCATGGTTTATCATTTCTCAAAATCCCCTCCTACTACAATTTTTATAGTGTCATTAGATGAATGAGAGGATGAGTTGTTAGCATGGGAACTTCAACTAATGA
The DNA here is from genome assembly GCA_007258455.2 of Sequoia sempervirens. Taxonomy (NCBI): domain Eukaryota; kingdom Viridiplantae; phylum Streptophyta; class Pinopsida; order Cupressales; family Cupressaceae; genus Sequoia; species Sequoia sempervirens. The sequence goes on from VDFB02351294.1 coordinate 156,475, forward strand.
TGTTGTCCGCTAGTGTGAGAATGTGGGGTGCCCCGACTAGGAAGCAGTAAATAGCGACGCTGGGGTTGACGACCTCCACACAAGCAGAACTTGCATAGGAGACTTCCGTCTGAAACTATAGGAAGAGGAGTTTGGAGGGCTAGGGTGGAGAGGCCACCAAAATAATGGAAAAATATGAATAGCTACCCATAGAACGAGCCCCACATAACCAAATTCCTCCCTCCCTTTTCATGGTCCAGTGTTTTATTTTTTTGCTGCCCTCAAGTTATCTTGGCAAACTTAATCTATTTCATTCTATTGGAAAATAATCATCCATCAACCTTGGCATGATGGATGACCATCTTCAAAGTATGCACACCCTATGATCATTACAATCATTCCTCCTTTTGCTTCAGGTTTTCAATATATCTCTTTACGTAGATTGTCATCTGTGAATTGCTTCTTATTTTGTTTGATTAAAATAGTGGTGCCCGACCTTAGACCTGCGGCCTCAAAGCACCATCTGATTCGATCTTTGTAGCTTTTAAATATTTCCATTGAAGAGTTGAGTGTCAGATTTATTTGTGCTTCAATAAAAATTTGATGGCCCAAGGACCGTACGGACCCATCATATTCATTCTCCCTCATGTGAATTTGAAAATTCTAATAAGTAGAGGTTAACAAGCATGTTCAAGGTCACAGATCCTCAATGCATCGATATAAGTCAAGCCTCCAAAACATGATATGCTGGAATCATTTTTTAAATGCACATTCTAATGCAAGGTTTTGTTCCATCATGAAAAAGAACCATTATCACCAAGGGTCCTCCGTCTTTCACCATCAATCAGTCATTAATGAATGTGCAAAATCACACCAAAGCTATAAAGTACATATTTGTGGGTAGGGGAGGTGGCACCATCATTTGTAGGAACAAAACATGGGGTATCATTAATAAACACCATTATGAAATGGCCAAGCGAGGTGTGGGCTCTGCATGGAGGACATTCGCGAACTGGGCTATGGGAAGAGGAAGGTGAAGCTCCATGGTGATAACACCGCTAATGTAATGGATGAATGCTAGCAGAAGTCCATTTTATGGCTCCTACCACCTGGGTAGCTTTTGTTAAATACATATCCCATGCTGCATCTATATTTCACATCCATGTTCGATTGTATATCATCAATAATGGGCATTATCCTTATAATCTCCCTAATACCCACGTTAGGATCTCGTCAAAGATCAGGCTAACTCCAGCTCTGAATAGTAACTATGCCACTATTGTTAGATCCCACATGGATAACCATCATTGGGTCAAAGAATGCAGGGCAAAGCAAGGCACTATGATTAGATTGTCATAAGGGTTATAAACAAAGGAAAATGACCGCCCACATTATCTACCCTACAGGACACCAATACCCCACCTTTCTTGCACCCTTTATTTGACAGCTGGTTGCCCTCTATTTAATTTTGGTAATCCAACACTTCCTCCTTTTGTTTTACAAACATCATTTATAACATGTGAACATTCCTATGTTGGTTCAGATGTTTCTAGGAAAAAGAACATCCATAATATATCTTTCAATGTCAACACATATTTCAGTTGAGAATATCATTACTCTCGAAAGCTTGTCTCTTTCTGAGACATCGCGTGACCATGGAGAGAGCTAATTCCATCTTGAAGAGATCCTTTGCAGATGCAGACAAATGAATGTGAATGAATTGTGTGGGTATGCCACATATGAATTCTATTTTGCAATGGTGAGATGATGGATGATAGCCACCATGGGGAATCCCACAAGAAGATGATAGCACCATTGGGTTGTGGGTCTACAAAGTTGGGAGGCAGTGAAGGTTTTTCGTTATGAAATGGCATCACGATGATGGCTTCCGTTAGGTGGCATCCCGCAAGGGCGAACCCGCTCGTGAGCTTTGACTTAAGAGTTCACCCGCAACCTTAAGCTTTCATCCTGGGGAAAAGGCATATGTGGGGTCTACACAACAAGGTGACATTGGAGCTCAGTTGTTGGACAACAAGATCCAAGTAAAGGTAGGTCATGCAAAAAGACCTACAAACATTTTGAACTCAGGAAAATTTGAAGTGCATCAGGCCTGGTTTGGTAATAGCAATGATGGGGATGGAAAGGCCAACTACAAAGCCAACCATGTAGGAAGTAGTCGAGGGTTGGTCACTTCTTAACAATGAAATGGGAATAGAGATCCACATGAGGCAACCTGCAACTGTGGGTCCACAAAGCTTGAAGTATGCTATGGCGGGGGTTGATGCGAAATCCACCCTATGGGTGGATGCTAAGGCTTGGCTATAGGTGAAAGGTAGAACACAATGGTGAATTGGAAGAGGAGACCCACGAATGTGGGTGTACAGGACTTGACAAATGTTGAGGCAATGAGCTAGGGGAAACTTGTAGGACTCAACCCCGCAAGGAAAATGACTTAGTGAAATCTTGATGGGTGAATCTGGCCAAAGGTGATTTAATTTTTATAAGGCTTGTGACCATCTTCAACCTAGAAACAGGGGCACACAAAGCAAGGAAAAAGTGAAAGAACCTGTTACGAGCAAAAAAGACCCATTGGGAGTGAAAGAAAGGGGGTCCCTACCTTAGGCGGCATGTATGAAAAATATGCACAACAAATGGCAACTCGCTAGGGAGATGCTCAAGAGCATTTCAATGAAAAACTAGAATCATGAATCCAAAATCTCTGGTTCTAATCCTCATGCTAGGGAAAACAAACTAGATGCTTGACCAAAGGATCAAAACCACTAGTCAACCCAACCTTCATTGTGCTAAAAATCCAAGTGTGTCCATATGTATTAATTCCCATCCTTCAGTTGGTATAGGAACCCAAGCTCTGTCAAGTTAAGTTACAGGGTTTATTCTAACTACAAAAGCTTATGGGAGATTGCCTCACTGCCAGTCAGGCATCCATAGCCCTAATGAGGTTGTCACTGTGATTTTTCTGAACATTTCTTTACTACTAGCCAGGGATCCATAGACTTGGTAGAGTTGCTCGGATCCCCTTGAAAAGTTGAATTTATTTCTTTTGATTTTCAATGCTTTTCCTCTTCTTTTCTTTTGTTTCTTTTCTTTTTATTTTCTCTTTTCAATTATTTTATCATGAAAAAGCACCATTATCACCAAGGGGCCTCTATCTTTCACCATCAATTGGTTACTGATGAATGTGTGAAATCGTGCCAAAGCTACAAGGTTTGTGTTTGTGGGAAGGGGAGGTGGCACCACCATTTGCGGGGATAAAATGTGGGGTGTCATTACTAAACATCGTTATGAAATGGCCAAGTGAGGTGCGATCTTTGCATGGAGGACATCCATGAAATAGGCTATGGGAAGAGGAAGGAAAAACTTTGTGGTGATAATGTCGCTAATGTAATGGTTGAATGCTAGCGAAAGTTCACATTATGGCTCCCACTCAGGTAGTATTTACCAAATACATATCCCATGCTACATTTGTATTTCACATCCATATTCGATCATATATCATCAACAATGGGCACTCTCCTTATAATCTCCCTAATTCCAACATTAGGATCTCGTCAAAGATCAAGCTAACTCTAGCTCTAAATAGTAATGGCGCCATTGTTGTTAGATCTCTCATGGATCAAAGAATGTGGGGTGCTATGATTAGAATTTTGTAAGGGTAATGGCCAAAGGTAAAGGGCCACCCACATTATCTACCTCATAGGACACCAACACCACACCTTTATTGTGCACCCTTTATTTAGTAGTTGGCTGCCCTCTATTTCATTCTAGTAATCCAACACTTCCTCCTTTAATTCTACAAACCTCATTTATAACATGCAAACATTCCTATGTTGGTTCAGATGCAGCTAGGAAATAGAACATCCATAATATAGCTTTATATGTCAACACGTATTTCAGTTGAGAAAATCATTACTCCCAAAAGCTCCTCTCTCGATGAGATGTCGAGTGACCATGGAGAGAGCTAAGTCTATCCTAAAGAGATCCTTCACAGATGCAGACAAATGAATGCAAATGAATTGTGTAGGTATGTTGCATATGAATTCTTTTTTGCAACAATAAGATGATGGATGACAACCACCATGGGGAAGACCGCAAGAAGATGACAACGTCAATGGGTTCTAGGCCCATGAAGTGGGGAGGTAGTGAAGGTTCGTCATTATGAAATGATATTTTGGTGATGACATCCCGAAGGTGGTGGACCCACTGGTGATCTTTGACTTAAGAGTTCACCTACAACCTTAAGGTTTCATATTGGGGAAAAGGCATATGTGGGGTCTACACAACGGGGTAACATGAGAGCTCAGTCGTTGGAAAATAGAGGCCAGGTAAAGGTAGGTCATGCGAAAAGACCCATAAACATTTTGGACTCAGGAAATTTTGAATTGTGTCAGGCCTGGTTTGGTAACAACAATGATGAGGACAGAAAGCCCAACTACGAAGCCTGCCATGCGGATGGCAATCAAGGGTTGGTCACTACTTAGTGGTGAAATAAGAATGAAGACCCACACGAGGCAACCCCCAACTACGAGTCTGTGAAGCTTGATGGATGCTACAATAGGGGTTGATGTGGAATCCACCCTGTGAGTAGACACTAAGGCTTGGTTGTAGGTGAATTGTGGAACAAAATGATAAACAAGAAGAGGAGACCCATGAATGCAGGTCTGAAAGGCTTGATGGACGCCAAGGAAATGAGCTAGGGGAAACTTGTAGGACTTGGCCTACAAGGCAAATGACTTAGTGAAATCTTGATGGGTGAATCTAGCCAAAGGTGAATTAATCATTCTAAGGCTTGTGACCATCTGGACCTAGAAACAGGGGCATGCAAAGCAAGGCGAAAGTGAAACAACTCATTAGGAGCAAAAATGACCCATCGAGAGTGAAAGAAAGGGGGTCCCTGCCTTAGGTGGGGCGTGTGTGCAAAATATGCACAAAAAATTGTGACTCATTGGGGAAATGCTCCAGAGCATTTTGATGAAAAACTAGAATCATGAACCTTGAATCTCTAGTTCTGATCTTCATGCTAGGGGAAAAAAACCAAATGCTTAACCAAAGAATCAAACCCACTAGTCAACTCAACCTTCAATATGCTAAAAATTGAAGTGTATGCATATGCATTAATTCCCATCCTTCAATTGCTATAGGAACCCAAGCTCTATCAAGTTAAGTTACATAATTTATTCTAACTCCAAAAGCATCTAGGATATTTCCTCACTGCCAATCAGGCATCCATTGCCCTGATGAGGTTTTTGATATGATTTTTCTGAACATTTCTCTACTACTGCCTAGACATCCATAGCCTTGGTAGAGTTGCTCGGATTCCCCTGAAAAGTTGAATTTATTTTCTTTTGATTTTCAATTCTTTTCCTCTTCTTTTCTTTTGATTTTCTCTTTTCAATTCTTTCATTTCAACTCACAAGCAATGAAGCTTGCACTCAGGGCTAAGAATCAAATTGGTGTTGGAATACAATTTTAGATTTTTTACTTAATTGTACTTCACAAAGGACCTATAATGACCGTTGGATTATTAAAATATGTGAGAGATATAAGATTCCAAAATACATCAGAGTTAGACTAAGATAATGACTTGTCCTCTTTAGACCAAACATCTAGGTCACTTGACACTAACAAAATCCTTCACCGTCCACTCTGAAAACATGATTAAATTTTATCAAAGAAATACTTAGAACAACCCCAAACAATAAAATGGTTGTCATGCACAAATGTGCTCAGCAACAAGAGGAGGGACCCTGAGCAAAGCAACAAAATAGTGGAGGTGAATGAAAAGAAAAGTGAAAGTAAACACCTAAACTAACCAAAGTGGGAAAGTGAAGGAAAACAACAAGGAAACTACTCTAAAACAAAATAACCTATGAAAAACCAACTAACCTAATGAAAGCAAGAAAATGGATTATATACACAAAAGAGAGATATGTACATGAAACCCAAACTACTAAAAAATGAGCTATGTACAAAGATATTTACAAAGGACTATGTCTAGGAAAGGAAAACTGAAATTTATGCTCATTGGAATTTGTAATGCATGCACAAGCTGAAGGGCGATCATCACTTCTAATCCATGTAGATTTATCTTTATACTTAGAAAAAATAAGCTCAATGTAGCAGCATTCAAATTTCATAACATCATTAGGAAAAAATAAAAGTTGAGGTGATTCGTCAAACTCATGGTTGATCCATAAAAATGTCTATCTCCCCTCATTCCCATAATCAAAATGATAAATGTAGTTGTAAGTATTCATAGGAGAAAGGAAAGATAGAACTTGAATGTTGCCATGTGAAGGTGGCAATGCTTGGCAGTCAAGAGAAAGCACCACACCATTGGTTGTTGCATCAGTGGCCTTGAGAGGACATAATGGATAGGGAGTCATCCCTTTTGCATCACAAATCTACATATTACAATCAAATGGATTAGACAGTATACATTCTGAAACATTAGAACTTTCAAATTCAAGGACCATTTCACCTAATCTCAGGCTCGCATAAGGCTATGAGAATGAGGTAGCAAGCACGAGTTCTTTTGATGGGTATTTTTTCACCTTCTCAACAAAGGCAACACACAAGTGCACTACTCTCTTGAAAGGTAGAAATATACAAACAAGTTCCAGATCACTACCCCAAGGTCTCTCGGGTATCAGGTCATGAAAATGCTTGGAATAGTTTAGTTGGTTGATGCGATTTACTGGTAATCACAGGGCAGCCTTTATGCTTTACAAAGAATGGGAAGTTGGGTCTACAAATGGAGTTTCAAGGTGCTGGAAATGACTAAACAATGGTTGTCCACTCAAAATAGCAAGTTGGAACTCACCATGTTCATCAAATTTAGCATTGTTTTGATGCTTGGAATCCTACTCTAATAAAGGACTAAAAGAAATAGCAAAAGAGAAAAGGTTGAGAGGGCTGATATAAATCTAAGCTATGAATGAACAATACCAATGGAGGCTACTACAGTAGGAAAACTTTCTAAACTAGGTTTTGCTTGACCAAGAGAAGCCTACAACTACGCAAATATAGTGCAATCTTCTAAGGACTGTAGATTTTTAGATTGTACATGCACTTCATGAACATACAATTGAACTAAGTTTCAACAATGAAATAAAGAATCCCAAGAAAACTTTGCATAGCAGCTTGTCATCAACAAGCTCCAAAAGTATGGACTGAAAGTTCATCAAATATTATAATAGCAAACACCATTATCACAACCATTTAAGAAACTACAACCTAAAACTAACTTAGAAGTTGAACCATGCATGCATAATGAACAAACTCAAAAGAAACATGGGTATGTACAGGATCATGATGGGCCAAAAAATGGAAATATGATGGGTATGTGGTTGACGACTTTTTCTAACCCAAAATTGATGAAATGTAAAAGGTTTTTAAAGGAGATTCTTAGCTTTCCACCAATATAAATTATGCTTTACTTTGAATTTAATAAGTAATAATTATTCATTTTCTATTTGAATTACGAATAAAGTCCTGATTGATAGGCTGATTGAAAAACATCTATAACTTTCAAACAATATCACATTTTTTGAATCCAAAACATGTGTCACATTCTATGCTTCGCATACTATAGGATTAAAAAAATAAAAATTGAATTTCATGAAGTTTTGACCAAGTTAAGGTGGTCAAACATACAAGTTTTTATATTTTTTAAAAGTTATAATAAAAAATTCATAATTAATTATTTACTTGGAAAAAAATTACAAATAAATATGCATCACATCGAGACATGAGTCCTCTACTTATATCTAAAATATTATAAATGATATTATTATTTTATTGTGGTTAGGGTGGATAGAAAGACACCTACTTCTTATTTTTTCCCTGAAATTTAAGTACTACTGCATTGAAATTTCAAATTTACACCAAATAGATTTTTAAAAAAAAAAGACCTAGTAGTTTAGAAACTACATTCAATTTGCTATAGATTCTATTTTGCATATTTTTGAAATAATATAGATAACTTATTCAAATTTTTATGTCAAGTTTCTTAACTCTGATTTTTCTAAATTTTTTGCCACTTAAGGGCTTGTTTTTTCCATGATGATCCTACACATACCCACATCCATAAAATCATGCAATGATTCTCTCTATTGCCGCAAGATTCCCTTTACACTAGCTCTCCAACACTTAAAAATGAGGATCAAGCCCCTATGTATAGTTTTCCAAAGCCCAAATAAATGGATAGGATTGATTTACATTATGTGGCTTAAATTCATTACAAGTTAGGGTTTCACCTAGCCCCAAGTATTTAGCAATATAAAATACAGTTTTTTCATTTTCCCTATTTTTTCATCTAGTGGCCTAGGTATTGTAGTAATTTTGTCTTCTAGTGACTTCCTTCTTTGCTATAGCCAAAAGATGGTAAAGGTTGTCCTTCGTTTGATGTAATCACAACACTCCTTCAATCAATCAAGTGCATATCTCTCATAGATTTGTATTACATAAGGGAAGAAATTTTTTCCCCTGATCTCGAGTGGATGGCTCCTAATAATCATGGTCATTTAATGAGAGATAAAAAATCTCCCCCTATTTCATACTTTAGTGGAAAACCATTTGTTTTCCCAGCATTGACTTCTTTGGCATAGGTTTCTAGAGTTCATAGTTCTTATGCAAGTCAGTCCTCCCTTGATATTTATTCATAAATAAGTAGATTTCTTATTTTAGTAGTTGTAGACCTCCATCTACATTCTTCATATGTGAGCCTTTATGACATAGCATCCTCTATCTTCATTCCATTTAGTAGATCTTCATAAGTAGGTCATGACGAATATTCACAATAGTAAGAAGAGAAAAATCATAGACAATCCTTTGGTTGCTATAAGAATCAAACAAGAAATTGTTGATATTGAAAGAGTTCATGATGTCAATGCCAAGCCTATAGAAGCACAAAGCTTGGATGAAGTTGTAATATCCCTACAAGATGTGATTCCTCATACAAGTATTGATGTTTCATTATCTACAACAAAAAATCTAAATCTCTTGGTCAAATCCTTTAAAGAGTATGTCCCTAGACTAAAAAATGAAATTGAAGTTGAAACTGAGACATGGGTTGAAAGAAAGAATTTGGTAAATATCTCAAAGAAATGTACAAAAGCACATCAAAAGGTCACATAATTCTTGAGAGAAGTGCAATACTGGGTGGAAGAGGCAAGGAACATACTTTCATACTGCATGAAATGGCCAAACATCACTAGATGTATGAAGGATGACATGGTTACAATTGAGACTCAGATAAACATGGTTGCATATTCTTATGATCCTATGCAAGACAAAAATGATCAAACTTGGATCTCTATAATGGAGCTTCATGACAAATTATTCACCCTACAAATTCAAAGAGATAAAATGTTCAAGGAAATTATAATGTTAAGGGACTTAGTTAAGGAAAATTATATACTGGAATCTCAAATGCTCTTGGCAATACTGATAAAATCAGAGGTAAACCTTGATCCTAGTACTTTGAAAGAAGTAGAAGAAACTCTTTTGGAGCTTGAAATTCTATATAGAACTCTTACTTCAAGAAAGAAACAATGGGAAGAAGGTAAGTCTCAACAACAAGATACTTTTCAGAAGGTTTAAGGTTTTGCATCCTTAGGGTAACTATCTATCATGACCTAACAAGTTTTCTAGATTTTGGAATATGCACATATATACATAAAAGGAAAACATTTTTTTTGGGTTGAACTCCTAATGGGGAGCTTATGAAGTTTTTGCACACCCTTTTCCATTGATGTCAAAGGGGGAGAGAAAAGAGGAAAGGGGTATGATGGTAATGAAGGGTGAGACCTCTTATTCTACATGTTGCCATCAATGACAAAGGTGGAGATTGTTGGAAGGAGAAGAAGGAGATTATTGGAAGTTTTGGTTTATTGGAAACATAGGAATGAATCACATAATACTACTCGATCTAGTGTTGTCATTGATGTCAACATTGTTGTGATCAGCTTATTATGTTTTGGAAGTGCTATAGAAGATACATGTATAGAATAAGTTGGTCTGACAAATATGGTTGTACAATAAACTAGGTGAATTATTCTACTGACTATTTTGTGGTTCAACGCATTAGTTTTTGGGTTTGCACTCCACCACACTATGTGATCTCACTTTTCACTTTATACCATGGGTTGATGTCTATCAAATTAGGAAAATCAAGATTTTGTGATATTTTGTGAAATATTCTAGAAGTTATGCATGATAGAGTTTAGCTCTATGTATCTTAGCCATTTCTCTTATTGGTATATCAGTGTGGGAGATTTTGCACTTAAAAAGACTTATTTTGTGCTATGGTTCTAAAGATAGTCTCACTAATGTAGGTGAAGTTTAAATTTGAAGTAAGATTGAATCTAGAAGTTGCTTGTATGAGAAGTGTATGTATGATTGAAGTATTTGTGATTAGGCTCATTCTTGGATAGCCTAATACATTATATGTATTGTGAAGATTAAATATACATTGTAGATGTTTTTAGGATCTATTTTAGGTCCATGCCAACCTAAATTATTTATTGCACATTTTTTCTTTAAGCGAAGAAGCTTTTGAATCATGTGTGAAGCCAAGAAAGCTATCTTTGAATTATTTTTGGTTACATCTAATTAGGCCTACCTAATTGATGTGTACGAATGTAATTGTATATATATATATGAGATATTTTGGAGCTGAGAAGATAGATGAGTAAAAAATAATACTAGATATATACATTTGTATTTACAAAAGATACCAGATCATATGTTTTTCATGTAATACTCATATGAGCTTACTATAATCATATTATTCTCAGATGAAAATACCAAGTAGATATATCGCAAGCTATTATAATAGAACATGATATAAATATGTATGGTGTTGATGCAAAAGAGTGTACAAAAGAGCAAGAAGCAAAATATATGCGAGATTGATGTGAGCAATGTGTGTGATTTTAGCAAAGTAGTGAAAACTTCGTGTTAGGGTTCTTGAAGGTAGTGAGTTGAAGGAATCCAAAATATTTCATGTGAGACTACAAAAGTGTGAGAAATTGTGGTGGACTCCTTGTTGTATTGAGAAGTGTTTTCTCTATGTAACATTCTTCTTCTATCTTCTTGTATTCTTTATGTGGCTACGAGCCTTTTGGATAGTGTGTCCTATTCTGGCAGTGATACCCTTTGTACTAGTTTTGCTATTACTTATATTGTGAGCTAATCCTCACCATGGTTTTTCCCTCATTAGGTTTTCCACATAAATCTAGTGTTCTCATATGTTAAACCTATATCATTCTTTGAACCAGTATGTACTTCTATTCCTTTTTTACACTGGTATATATTTCTCATATGCATATATTTCTTTGCTCAATTTTCAATCAATCACCATAGGAGTACACATGACACATAAATATGGTTCTTTCATATGCTTAACTCATAACTTTAACTAATTCATAGCAGTTTCATCATATGGTATTCTAGTAGTGAGCCCCTTTGTACATATGATAGCTTTGTATAACATAGGTATATACCAGGAAAACTATACTCATATTATTCTCATATGAAAATACCAGGTCGATACAAAACACTCAATTCTAACATATGAATAGTTCATATGTGTCAAAATAAGTTCTCTTAACTTTCTCTCTTTTTATGTAACAATAAATATTGTAGAGATGGATATGTGTTGGATGAAAAATGAAGGAAATTTTTTTTGATCATATGATTAGAGAATTGTTCATATGAAATTTTTAGAACTTTTCAAAAGGTCAACCAAGAATAAAAAATTTCTTGTTCATATGATTTTTGACACTCATAAAAACATTCTCCAAATATTATATCTATTCATCATCTAACTTCTGTACTTAGTACTTCTATGTCAAATTTATTGCATGCAAAACATTGTCCAGAGAAGGATCTAGCATTCTGATTCATTCTACCTCTACATTTTGTTGCCTTATGTCAAAAAAATTTGCATGAAAAACACATACAATTGAAGGATGGGTACCTTTGAGAATTTGGTTGTTTGATAGGAGGTCTTATAGCATTGCTTCTTTGATTTCTAAATTGTCTCTTATTGCCTTGAATCTTCTTTTGATTATCAACCTTGTTAGGTGTTTGTGTTTGATTTTCCTTTGAACTTTATCCTTCTTCAAGTCCCAATCCACCTTTTTCCTTATAGGGTTTATGTATTGCAATCAATTCATCAAGCATTGTGGTGCTTATTTTGAATTTCTCCTCATGTATTCTTGTCTTTTCTAGACCAAATATGAGATCTACCACTTCTTGTTCAAGTCTAGAGCATTCTTTAGTCTTGCTTTGTACCAATGTATTCAAACATTCCTCAATCTTTCCTTTTTCTTCCATTTGTACTTTCAGTCTAGTGATTTTTACATTTTCTTGCTTCAACTGCACATTGGCTCCCCTATGTCTTTCTCTAAACTTCCTGATTTGTTCTCTTAGATTTTTGATTCATTCATTTTCTTCTCCTAGGATTTCCTTCAAACTTTTGTTCTTAGTTTCAATTCTATCAAGATGTTTAAGAGAAGCCTTAAGTTCTTTGTCAAACATGCAATCATCTTCTACATATTCAATTGCATAAATTTCTTCTAGAGGAATAAGACACTTCTTGTCAGCCATGTGTTCAAACCTCCAAGATCTTCCTCAAGCTATAAGGTTTTTTCAAAGGAACCAAGCTCTGATACCAATATTTGAACATCCAAAATACTAGGAGGGGGTGAATCAGTATTCTATTAAACTTTTGAACACAACTTATCCAATCACCAAAACACATTAAAACAAATAAAGAATGAAAGCATGAAACATCCACAAAGTCACATAACACATGAATACCAATATTTTTACTTGGAAAACCCAAAAAGGGAAAACCATGGTGATGATTAGCTCACAATATATTATATCTAGATGTAGTATATTATAGGGGCTCACTGCTAGGACACACTATCCTTATAAGGCTCTCAACCAGAGTTAAATACAATACAAAAATGGCTCACTACCAAAGAATGAACTAATACAAGGTTCACCTCACTTGTGTTGTATTTTAGTTCATTTGAAGCTCTATATATAAAGTACTACTTTGATTAGCAGTCGCTCAAAAGCTCTAATCTTATTCTGATCTCTTACCACTGAATTTACACGTTCACATCATATGCATCGAACATGGAAAATTAAACCTTCAAAAAGAGGGAGGGTGAATTAGTTGTAGTAAAGGTTCTTTAATCATAGAATTTTCTAAAATCATATTGTGAGGTGATTCTATGGGATCATTTAACAAAAACATTTCTAACATAAACTAAAATCACAACATCATACACATGAGAACACTAGATTTACACGGAAAACCCAATGAGGTAAAAATGACCATGAGAATTAGCTCATAATATAAGTAATAGCAAAACCAATAAAAAGGGGCACATTTCCAAAATAGGACACACTATCCAAAAGGCTCACTGTCAGGGCTCACTACCATGAAAAGAATACAAGAAGATAGAAGAAGAATGTTACATAGAGAAAACACTTCTCAATGCAACAAGGAGTTCACCACAATTGCTTGCACACTTTCATACTCTCACATGAAATATTTTGAATTCCTTTAGCAAACTGCCTCTATGAACCCTAACATGAAGTTCACGCTACTCTACTCAATTTATCATCACACATTACTCGAATCAATCTTGCATCTATATTACTTCTTCATCTTTCCATACTTCTCTTACATCAACACCATACATATTTCTATCAAGTTGTACTTCAAAAACTTTCTCCAATATCAACCACTAGTTGTTATACATTCAAATTCAAAATAGGTTGGCACCTAAACATTCTCGCGATGGAAAGGAATGAAAGGTGACCTACATAAATCCTTAATTAGGACCCAACTAGATCCCAAAACACTTCAATATGCTTCAACAATCCTCGCATGTAGTGTTAAACACAAGTTCGGCCAACACCCATGCAAAACACCATAGACATTAAGTACATGCTTCCTTAAACCAAGGAAAAATTTATGGACAACATAATTCACTTGAAGTCAATCCAGAATAATCCATGAACTACTTAATATTCATTAAGCACTTCATGAAAGCTTGCATCAACTAATAATTTAACTCATAACAACTAATTACCCTTAACTACATACAAATAAATTAAACTCACTCTATACTACACCAAATCAAGTCAAAACCTGAATACGAAAATATAGAAGCATTATAAGCAACTTCCCAAATTTGCATAACTTGAAGCCAAATAGTAGAGAAACAAGGAACAAATACATTTCTCCCACACCACAAAAAACATCACCAAACAACTAGTTCACACATTAGTGAAAATATCTTGCACTGTACAACAATCTAGAAACCCAAATTATGAATATAGCAACCTATTACATAGGAATAGAATCAACACAAAAAGAATGTGGAGCACAATACTAGATCACACTATGAACATTTACATAATACATTTTACTTTGTTTATTAAATTTTCTCAAAAGCTCTAGGAAACCAGGTACCAAAGAAATCATTCTCGGCTCATTACTTCATTCTAACTCATCTTCAGACTTGCAACAAAAGGATAGTTCTATGTACTCACAACACTTCCTCAAGATCTCAACTACACATGTACAACCTATTTTCCTCTTTTCTACAATTTTCTCAATATCCTCAACATCTTCATCCCATAGTTGACATCAATTGACAATAATATCAATAGACTTCTTATTGACATCAATGAAAACACCTTCATACTTACAACAATCTCTCCCTTTTTCATTGATGGAAACAAAAGATGTGAAAAGACACCAAATGCCACATAATAGCTCTAAACACTCTCTCATTTTTTTAAATTAGGTAGCCTACACAACATTCTTGAAACCTCTCCCTCTTATAGGAGTTGTCTTTCACTTTGACAACAACAATATCTTGTTTTAACATGATTCTCTCTCCCTAAGTAGATATGGGTGTGTAGGACCATGATGGGCCAAAAAGTGGTGATATCATGGGTATGTGTAGGGTATGTGGCTGACAACTTTTTTTACCCAAAATTGATGAAACGAAAAGGGTTTTTAAAGGAGATTCTCAGCTTTCCACTAACATAAATTATGCTTTACTTTGAATTTAATAAATAATTATTATTCATTTCTATTTGAATTACGACTCAAAGTCCTGATTGATAGGCTAATTGAAAAAAATCTATAGCTTTCAAACAATATTATATTTTTTGAATCCAAAACATGCATCACATTCTATGATTTGCATACTATAAGATTTTAAAAAAATGAATTTCATGAAGTTTTGACCAAGTTAAGGTGGTTAGACATACAAGTTTTTATATATTTTAAAAGTTGTGATAAAAAATTCATAATTAATTATTTACTTGGAAAAAATTACAAAAAAATATGCATCACATCAGGACATGAGTCCTCTACTTATATCTAAAATCTTATCATTTTATTGTGGTTAGGGTGGTAAGACAAACACCTACTTCTTATTTTTTCTCTGAAATTTAAGTACTGCTACATTGAAATTTCAAATTTTCACCAAATGGTTTTTTTAAAAAAAATAAATAAAGTAGTTTAGAAACTACATTCAATTTGCTACTGATTCTATTCTTACATATTTTTTAAATAATACAGATAACTTATTCAAATTTTTATGCCATGTTGCCTAGCTTTGATTTTTTTGAATTTTTCACCACTTAAGGGCCTGTTTTTTCCATGATGATCCTACACATACCCATACATTATTTTTTTCACATAATTCTCTCTCCCCCTTTGTGATCATTGGAAAAAGATAAAATGTTTTGCATTATTCTTCCTCTTTGACACTGAACCAAAATTACTTGCTCTGAATACTCTCCCTTAGGAGTACACCCAACTAAATCAGCAACACAATGACAACACATGACCTTACATACTCCCTTTCAGAGGTAGCCACCAACATTAGTCTAGAAAAGAGAAAGGTCCATAGATCCATTAGACTAATGCACCTCCATATGTATCTAGTTCAAGAAAGGAGGGGCAATAACCCCCAAATTCTCCTAAATATACTCAAAAGTATCCTTAGGAAGATCCTTAGTAAATATATCAGTAATCTGATCCTTTATAGTAACATACTCAGGGTTCACTTCATTATTCATAACCTTCTCTTTCAAAAAGTGATACCTGATGGATATATGATTTTTCCTTGAGTGCCTCACTAGATTCTTTGAAATGTTTAGTGCACTTGTATTATCATAGAAGATAGATATAGGTTCATCATATACAACTATAATATCCTTCAATGTTTGTCTCATCCATAATACCTATGTATAGCATGATTCTCCTACAATATACTCAACCTTTGCAATGGATAAAGAAATTGAATCATGTTTCTTACTTCACTATGAAACCAATCTAAATCCAAGAAATAATGCACCACTACTTGTACTTTTCTAGTCATCAACACAACCAACCCAATCTACGTCTATATAATAATTTAATGTGAAATTTGTATTGTTAGGATATTACAAACCATAATTTGGTCTACCTCTTAAATATCTAAATATTCTCTTGAACTCTGCAATATGTGTTTCTTTAGGATCTTCTTGAAATCTAGCCACAATACAAACTACATGCATGATATCTGGTCTAGTAACATTCAAATAAAATAGTCCACCAATCATAGATCTATATTTTCTCTTATCAGGCTTAGGTGAATAATCATCTTTGCTAAATTTACAACTAGTCACAATAGGGGTACATACTGATTTGGAGTCATCCATTCCAAACTTCTTCAACATGTCTTTGACATACTTATACTATGAAATGAAAATCCATCTATCTATTTGATTGATTTGTAGCCTAGGAAGGAAATTCATCTCCCCAAACATTGACATCTCAAATTATTTCTACATTTATTTAGAAATTTTCTTACATATATCCTCATTTCCACCAAAGATAATATCATCCACATATACAAACTATCAATATTTTGTCTTCTTAAATTTTGAAGTAAAGATTACTATCTATAGAGCTCTTGTTGAATCGTTGATGTATCAAGTACCTATCCAATCTTGCATACCAAGCTCTAGGAGATTTCTTCAAACCATATAGAGCCTTCTTCAACTTACATACCATATTTTATTGATATGATAACTGAAAACCTTCCAACTATTCCATGTAAACCTCTTCTTCCAATTCTCCATTTAGAAAAGCGAACTTCACATCCATCTGATAGACTTTAAAATATTTATGTGTTGCAAATGCCAAAAAAATTCTAATAGCTTCCATTCTAGCCACAAGAGAAAATTTCTCCTCTAAATATATATATTCTACTTGTGAGTAACTTTCACACATAATTCTTTCCTTGTTTCTCACTACTTCTCCATTCTCATTCAGCTTGTTCCTAAATACCCATTTAGTTCCAATTATGTTTGTGTTTACTGGTCTAGGGACCAATTCCCAAGTATGATTTTTCTTTATCTACATGAGTTCTTCCATTGCCTTCATCCAATTCTCATCCTTACATGCTTCACTCACTTATTAAAGTTCAATTTTAGAAAGGAAACAAAAATTTACCTCAACTTCAGTAGATTTGCTTCTTTTCAATACACCTTTCCTTTTATCTCAAATGATTTGATCTTCAAAATGATTCTTTTGCACATACTTAGGGGTTTTAGGGGTTTTTCCATAGCTTCTTCCTCTTCATTCTACACTTCTTGTTCATCAGATTTTTCTTCTACTTCTCTGCAATTAGGTTCATCTGACACATATCCATCTACTTAAATGAAAATATGTAAGTTTTAATCAACTTTAACATTTGCACTTTCAACTATCTTTCTCAATTTTTTGTTGTAACATCTGTAAGCTTTGCTTCTAGTAGAATATCCAAGGAATATACCTTCATCAAACCTTGCATCAAACTTTCCTAAGTTTTCTTCTCTTTTGATGTATCATTTTCTTCCAAACACTCTAAAGTACTTCACAATAGGAATCCTTCCATACCATAGCCTGTAAGGAGTCTTTTTGCTATTAGCTCTAGCTTGAAATCTATTAAGTATGTAAATGATAGTATGAATAGCTTCTCTCCAATATACTTGAAATAGATTTATCTCTTTCATCAGAGTCCTTGCAACTTCTTGCTTTTTTTTTTCCTTTAAACAACTCCATTCTACTAAGGAGTTATAGGGGAAGGCAAATGCCTCTTTATTCCATGAACTTCACAAAAAAAGGTAATATTTTTTGGTTGTTTTTCAAGAACCAAATTAATCTTCAAGGAATCCTATGGACTTTTCCATTTCTAATTATTAGCAACCTAAAGAGATTGACCAATGAACGAGTGAAATAAGCAATTCTTTCCTCTTGCACTTTGGGATCTGTAAGACTTGAGAGGGTGATCCCATAATGTATTTAAAGACCTTTGCACCTAATGACTGAATGCATTGCAAATAATAGATAAATTCTCATATGATAGCTTGATAAATTGAATGTATCAAAGAAGATGGCTACTCCTTAACAACACTCGACATTTAGAGCATGAGAATAGAAAGAATCAACATAAAATAGTAACAATTGTAATCCATTTTAAAGTGTGTTTATAAATTCATTTTTTACTGAATTGACCAACAAAATGTATCATGAACATTCACTTAGATCAATGCCTTATCCTAGGAATGGAGTCGATCTCAAAACCTACACATTTTGATAACAGTTTAACACATACAATAATTAACCCTTGATAATACTGCATTATAGTATCACATTCATTGTATTTTCAACCATAACTTCTTACTAATATCCTAGTGCTCAATTAACTTGAATCTATAGCTTCACTCAAGCATTTTCATTAATTATTTGAATTAAAAATCAAGAAAAAAACCACACATCCATTGGAAATCAATGAAGACAAATAAGATAATCCTTGATTATATTATTCATAATTCATGAAACAAGTACGTAGGAGAGAAATGGCCTTGAATTCACACCATTCTATATTCAATTACTAGTATTTCTATCAAAATTACATCTGCATATTGACAAAATGAAAACCTAAGACAAGACTCTAAAATTCTCTCTATACTCCTTTACAAAATTCTCCATGGTCAATTTACAAGCAAAAAATCCATATTTCTAGCCTTGAATTCCTTCTTATAGAAATGAAGGAGAAAAAAAGCTTTAGGATAGAAAGTACACATGTCCCCTTTCAATTGGACTAGTACAAAACACATTCCCCTTTTAGTTGTATTTGCATTCCCAGATGAAGGGAAATGTTACATAAGACAAAAAAATATTTTCATTTGTCGTTGAAGATCATGTCTTGCCTTCCAAAAGGTATCTTTAAGCTAATGTAGCAATATCCACATGCTCCAAAATTGTACCCACGTTCCTCAAGAATAAAGTGAAATAGAAGCATAAAATGTAGAAGACAGAATAGAAAAATGACTCATCCATGTCTGCAACCTTTTCATCAAATTCAAATTGGGGAGAAGACAATATTTTATCCATACTTCATCAAAATCCTAATCTGTACTGGTTCCATGCTATGCATTATGTTTCTCCCATCTGTTATTCATCATGTGGAATACTTAAGATCAAAATTATGTTCACCATCCCATAGCTACAACTCAATCTTCAAGTACATCAAGGTACTTGTCCTTCCAAGATTGAAATTCATCCTCTTTAGGCTATTAGAATGTAATGACATCATCAAAAATTTTCCTGTAAGGGGCATATTTAGTCACAACTTGATTAGCCTCCTTATCAAACTCTTCTAGAGAAATTTCGGCTTGGGAAAGCATATCGATATTCTTCTTTAACATGCTCATATTATTTTCCTTACAAATATTGTCCACTTGAGCTGGTATCACCTTATGGGCATCATGTTTCCACTCCTGTAGGGACTTGATATTACCATCATTCTTTAATATATCAGACAATAGGCCATGATTTAGCTCATGAAAACTTTTCACCAATTCCCTTATCTTAGCCTCTAAACGCTCAATCTTTCCCTGGAACTCTTGGATTCCAATCACATTTATAAGGGTTGGTTTGATCTTCTCTAGTGCATTGGCATCATTCTTAGCTCCCACAACCATTATCCTCAAGTCTTGCATCTTAAGAATCCAACTTTCCATGATTGGGATTGAAACCTCCTTGTCAACATTAAAATTGTTTATTGCCCCCACCATTGAAGCATAATTAGCATGAATGCTAACTAACCTTTAATCCACTCCTTTATTCAAATGTTCCAAAAATACACTCACAATATTCAAGTTTCTATCAAGAATGTCTTTATCATGTTGATTGATCTTTTCTTCATATTCTTTCAACTTTTGGAGTCGTTCTACTTTATTGATTTCTTTTGCTTGTGTTGTATCTAAAGTACTTGGTCCTTCCACAACAATGGGCACATTTCCCATATTTTAGAGTGAAATTTCCAATGAAGAAATTATAGGGGGGTAGTGGAAAATGTTGTGGGCTCTTGAGAGGCAGAGGGAGAAATAGTATCGGTTTCCTTTAGCTCATTAGATTGCAAATTCTACAATTTTTCCTTCAACAGTTCTAATTTAGTGTGCAACTACATTGTTTGTTGTTGATTCTTCCCATAATGAATCAATAAATCATTATGTAATTTTTTCTATAACTTTCTTTCTCAACAGTTACCAACTCCACTGTTTCCTTTGTGAATTGAGCAACATTGACTAACATTGATGCAGCCGCAATTGTTGAAGTATCAGACACTCTATTTATTATCAAGCCTCCCCTGTAATATGTTGCAGGCTCTATAATGTTTGGCTTCTTGGTATTGGTAGATAAGGAATAGATGGACAATGTGTCACACTGCTCACTAAATGCAAATCCTTGCAGTGTAGTTGTAGCCTCTTCCTCTGAATTGTAGAGAGTTATATCATATCTCTTTATTATATCAAATGCAATGGCAAAAGATAAGTCCCATTCAGGAAACAAGAGAATTTGATTGTTTCTCACTAGTTCTCTACCCTCAGATGCAATCACTCCTTGATATTTCTCCTTCATCTCTTTTATTACTTATGCTTGGATAACTAAATCATGTAGCTTAGGATGAAGGCTCCTCTGTTCTACAATGTTATTTACAAATTCATCCCTCTTCACCCTCCAAACAAATTCCATGAAGGCCTTGGAATTCACAAAATAATCATCATCCATAAATTTAGTACATGCATCTTCTCTCACATCATTTTGGCTATTCAAGCCAGTGAGGTTAGCCTTGCTTAATCTCAAACCAAGCTACTATGGCACAATCTCCTTAGGTGGAGATGGAATCCCTTGTTGCATTTCTTCCTCAATGACCAAGATCTCTTCTTCATAATACTCTTCATAATCCACCAATCTAGTTCATTTAACCTTTTGTTTCTTTAGAGGTGGCTCCCTTGGTGGTGAAGTTTGTCTTGGTGAGAATCAATATCAATGAACTCAGTTCTAGTTGACCTTGTAAAATATGAAGGTGGAATTTGTGTCACTAGAAAAGGGATCCTTTTCTCCTCTTTTTTGGGAGAGGCAATAGTTGCATCCTTTCCCTTTGCCTTATTCTTCCTTCTTTTGAAAAAAATTACTTTTTTTTCCTTGGGGGGTTGGTATGTTGGCCTTTCTTCCATTACAAGGGTGTCCCCAATGTCTTGTTCATTTTTAGAAATGGCCTTTCCCTTTTATTGAATCAATCTATCACCTTGAAGGTTCCCAATCAATATTTTAAAGTTTTGGAAAACATATTCAATTCTCTACATCTCATTCAAAATTTCAGCAAGAGTAGTGAATTGAGGGTCCTTTTCTCTTATCCCACTTTGTAATTTATCAAAATAAATCCATTCTACTTTTCTATCATCTTATCTTTGACAATAAAAAATGTTTCTAATGAAATCTTCAAGGAAATAAAAAATATGAATGAACTTTGAGCTTCTAATCCTCATTTTCAACCATACCATGAATCCTTCAGGGTATTGGTTTCTTGCTACTACGCTCCTAATTCTAGAGGCTTGAGAATATCATTTATCTTATCCCATCCTCCTTTGATCATCAAAAAATCAAAAAAACATGTATATGAAGGGAAAAAAGTTCCCTTTCCTTGATCTTTTAGGTGATTATTCTCCACATTACGTAGTTGCCACATTACTTCTAAAATCCAATGCTCTTTGGCACATCTTTGGGAAACAGGTGGGGTAAAATAGCTATAATATAAACCCTCAAAATAGTATAGGTAGGATAAGGGATAACATCCCCCTAGTTGTGATCAATACCTAGATCTAGTCTCCTTTCCTTAGGCCTCAAAAATTCATGCAAGGCTTTAGGAATCCTTTGCATGTTTAAAACTAGAACTCTTCTCAATTTGGAGGATAATTTTTTTTGGAACAACACATAATCAAACTTTCTATCATCTTTATCAAGGACCATAGTCCAGCATTGCACAGGAAGGTCCAAGTTACCTTTCTTCTATTCCAATGTCATATCTTGACCAAAATATAGAGCACCTTTGAACAGTAACATGTTCATAAACAAAAAGTACCAAAAGAACTTGA
>VDFB02351294.1:181049-202481 GCA_007258455.2 Sequoia sempervirens
AACCCAAAGATTTTTAGGGGTTCCACCAAAATGATTAGATTTAAATACACCACCTCTGTTAGACCTCAAGCATTTTATTTTCAAATTTATTTCATTCTCAACCATAGCTTTAAATGCCTTGTATTTATCTAATGAATCATATTTCTCTCTAAGAAAAGTAACCCATGTCATTCTAGAGTAATCATCAATCAGAAGCATAAAGTACCTGTAAACTTGTACACTTCTCACCCTTGTAGGACCATAAAGATCTATATGCACTAATTTCAGTAGTCTAATAGTAGATTGTTCCTTTACCTTAAAGCTACTCCTTGTTTGTTTTCCAAATTTAAAATTCTCATAAATGACATTGATAGGTTTTGTGATTCTAGGTAAATCTATCACAACATGAACCAAACTAATTCTAGAAAAATTATCAAAATTCATGTGACACACTCTCTAATGCCATACCCAACTACCATTAATCTATGACATAAATCAATGACCATCAGCACCCTTAAGTTGATAGATGTTTCCATATGTTATCTTACCAGTAGCAATCATGGTTCTAGAGCCTTTCCAAATCTCACATGCTTCATCCTTAAACACAATATTATACCCTTTGCTACACATTTTTTTGATACTCAAGAGATTATGTATTAAACCCTTAACATAGTAAACATTTCCAGTATTATTCTTGCCATCAAAACTGATTGAACCTATTCCATAAATCTTAGCTTCTAAAGCATCTCCAAATAAACTAATCCTTCATCATGCTTTTCAAGTTTAACAAAATTTAGTCTCTGGTCATATTATTAGCTTGTTCATATGATTGTTGAAACAAAAAATACAACTAAGATGGGGGTGAATCAACTATATAAAATTAAATCTTCAAAACCCTCAACAGTAATCAGATCCACAAGCATCCATTAAACCCTTATTATGTTAGATTGATTAAACATCAAATTGAAATAAAAGAAAATAAAATCACAACACCAGACACATGATAACACTATATTTACATGGAAAACACAATGAGGGAAAAACCATGGTGATGGTTAGCTCACAATATAAGTAATAGAAAAATTATTACAAAAGGGGTTGACTGCTAGAATAGGACACACTATCGAAAAGGCTCATAGTTAGGAATCACGACAATAAAAAGAATAAAAGAAGATAAAAGAATAATGTTACATAGAGAAACTACTTCTTAATGCAACAAGGAATCCACCACAATTTCTCACACACTTTCACAATCTCACGTGAAATATTTTAGATGCCTTCAACTCACTACCTTCAAGAACCCTAACATGAAGTTTACAATTCTCTTCTCTATTTCACTTCAAACACATTAATTGCATCAATCTCACATCTATCTTGCTTCTTACTCTTTTTTACACCCTCTTGCATCAACACCATACATATTAATATCAATTTCTACCTCAAAAACTTTCTCCAATGTTGGCCACTAGTCATTATACATTAAAATTCAAAATAGGTTAGCACCTAAACATTCCCATAGTGGAATGGAATGAAAGGTGGCCTACATAAATCCTTAATTAGGACCCAACTAGGTCCCAAAAAAATTTAACATGCTTCCACAAGCCTTGCATGTAGTGTTAAACACAAGGTCAACCAACACCCATGAAAAACACTATAGAAATTAAGTACATGCTTTCTTAAAGCAAGCTGAAATTTCTAGACAACATAGTTCACTTGAAATCAATATAGAATAATCCATGAACTACTTAATATTCATTAAGCACTTCATCAAATCTTGCATCAACTAATAATTTAACTCAGTACAACTAATTACCCTTAATTACATATAAATAAATGAAACTCACTTTGTACTGCACCAAATCAAGTCAAAACCTGAATACAGAAAGATAAAAGCATTATAAGGAACTTCCCAAATCTGCACAACTTGAAGCCAAATAGTAGAGGAACATATAGCAAATACATTTCTCCTACACCACAAAAAACATCACTAAACAACT
This sequence comes from Sequoia sempervirens, assembly GCA_007258455.2. Lineage (NCBI taxonomy): Eukaryota > Viridiplantae > Streptophyta > Pinopsida > Cupressales > Cupressaceae > Sequoia > Sequoia sempervirens. The sequence goes on from VDFB02351294.1 coordinate 183,026, forward strand.
AGTTCACACACTAGCAAAAATATCTCGCACTGTACAACAATCTAGAAACCCAAATTCTGAATATAGCAACCTATGATACCCTTGAATAAACTTTAAAATATGTACAGGCATAGAATCAACACAAAAATAATGTGGAGAACAATAATAGAGCACACTATGAACATTTTCATAATACAATTTACTTTGTTTATTAAATTTTCTCAAAAGCACTAGGAAACCAAGTACTAGAGACATAATTCTCATCTCATTACTTTGTTCTAACTCATCTTCATAATTTGCAACAAAAGGACAGCTCTATGTACTCACAAAACTTCCTCAAGGTATCAACTACACATGTATAATCTATTTTCCTCTTTTCCACAATTTTCTCAATATCATCAACATCTTCATCCCATAGTTGACTTCAGTTGACAAAACTAGTCAATAGACTTCATATTGACATTAATGACAACACCCTCATACTTGCAACAATCTCCCCCTTTGTCATTGATGAAAACACAAGATATGAAATGCCACCAAAGACTACATGATAGCTCTAAACACTCTCTCCCTTTTCAAATTAGATAACCTACACAACATTCTTGAAACCTCTCCCCCTTACAAGAGTCTCTTTCACTTTGACAACAAATTTCTCTCTGTTTCGCATGATTCTCTCTCCCTCAGTTGATACGCTCTATTTTCTCACATGAATCTTTCTCTCCCTTTGACATCAATGGAAAAGGATTATTTTTTTTCCATTATTCTTCCTCTTTGACACTAAACCAAAATTACCTACTCTGAATACCCCCCCTTAAAAGTACACCTGACTCAATCAACAACACATGACCTTACCTACTCCCTCTAGGAGGTATCCACCAAAATTAGTCTAGAAAAGAGAAAGATCCATATATCCATTGGACTAATACAACTTCATATGCATCTAGTTCAAGAAAGGAAAGGAAATAACCCCCAAATTATTTCGAAGATACTCCAAAGTATCCTTAGGAAGAGCCTTAGTAAATATATTAGCAAACTGATCCTTTGTAGGAACATACTCAAGCTTCACTTCATTCTTCATAACCTTCTCTCTCAAAAAGTGATACTTGATAGATATATGCTTTTTCCTTGAGTGGATCACTGGATTCTTTGAAATGTTTAGTGCACTTGTATTATCATAGAAGATAGATATAGGTTCATCATATACAACTCTAATATCCTTCAATGTTTGTCTCATCCATAATACCTATGTACAACATGATGCTCCTGCAATATACTCGACCTCTACAATGGATAAAGAAACTAAATCATGTTTCTTACTTAACCTTGAAACTAGTTTGTTGGGTCTCAAAAATGCAGGTTGCAAATCCTAAGAGGATGCCAGACTCTATGATAAGACTTGCAACATTTTTGAACCAATGCATGGAGTAACCTATGTGGTTATTGACTCTCTACACTTCAAGCTTTGCTAGACCTAGGTGGGTAAACCTTGATAACTAAAGTAGATTTGGAATTGTATGACTTAATTGAGTTTTATGAATCTATCCACAGTGGCATAAGGTGTGAAATAGATGGAGGCTCTAACAACTACTCTACCTTTAATGTGATAATTAAGAATTTATATTAGGAAAGTGATAAGTAATATATGAATGAAATGGACCAGTGCTCTATTTGGTAGGCAGAGTCAATGAAGTTTTATGACCAGTGACTAGTATTGGTTACAACTCTACTTGTTTGGCATTTAAGTTTATTTATACCTTGTATAAATGTGCAAGAATGTGATTGACAGACTCTTCTTATTGATCCAATTGATCCTATCAAGTTACTGTGATTTAATAAAAGGATTTTAATCCTTCCTTGAAGGAACCAATTAATAGAACCACACAATGACAGTGAATGCGTATTGACAAATAAGTATATCCTTAATTTGAATAACAAGATAACACCAATGTGGAGAGAGTATGACAATATTTTCAATTACCTAACTCTTCTTATTGATCCAAATGTTACTCTCAAGTTAATGTAATCAGTTAAAAGGATTTTAATTCCATTACATAAACCAATCAACTTGACTACACAATAACAACAAATGTGTCTTGATGAAATTGAAATATCAACTTGGATACACAACATAAAATAACAAGGAAATAGCAATGTGGAGACAACCAAATAATTGTTTTAATTCAGCAAACAAAAGACACCAATATTGAGTAAGGGTATGTGCAGGATCATGATGGGCCAAAAAGTGGCAATATGATGGGTATGTGTAGGGTATCTAGCTGACGACTTTTTTTTTACCCAAATTTGATGAAACAAAAAGGGTTTTTAAAGGAGATTCTCAACTTTCCACCAATATAAATTATGCTTTACTTTGAATTTATTAAATAATTATTATTCATTTTCTATTTGAATTATGACTAAAGTCCTAATTGATAGGCTGATTGAAAAACATCTATAGCTCTCAAACGGTATCACATTTTTTGAATCTGAAACATGTGTCACATTCTATGTTTTGCATACTATAGGATTTAAAAAATATTGAATTTCATGAAGTTTTGACTAAGTTAAGATGGTCAAACATACGAGTTTTAATATTTTTAAAGTTGTAATAAAAAAATCATAATTAATTATTTACTTGGAAAAACATTACAAAAAATATCCATCACATCAGACATGAGTCCTCTACTTATATCTAAAATATTATAAAATAATATTATTATTTTATTGTGGCTAGGTGGTCTAGGACAATTACTTTTATTTTTCCCAAATTTAAGTAGTACTACTACATTGAAATTTAAATTTTCACCAAATATATTTTTTCCTTTTAAATAAACCTAGTAGTTTAGAAACTACATTCAATTTGCAAAGATTCTATTCTTACATATTTTTGAAATAATATAGATAACTTATTCAAATTTTTCAAGTTTCCTAACTCGATTTTTCTGAATTTTTGCCACTTAAGGGCCTATTTTTTCCATGATGATCCTGCATACCGCCACATAAAATTTAAATATATTCCATTAATTTGTCTAAAAATTCACAAATGCATCATGGTCCACACAATATAATTTATATGACCAACATTCTAAAAATTATTCCTTGTATATCTTTTATTCTCTCTCTATTTTCTCTTATCATCTAATCATTATATATCTAGCTTATATATCAATGTTTTGAATAGGGTGCACCTCTTCATAGATGTCTTTTGAAATTAATAATATTTAAACATTAAAAAATTAAGCTCTAGTGAGCCATAAATGGACTTTTGTTAAATGATCTAAATAATCTTGTCTCAAGTGAGTATCAACATCTTTTGAAGCATTCCTTGTAGCTATCTCCATGATCACCATTTTCTCCAAGTTCTCACATGCCTCGTCTAGTGTTAATTCCTCATTCTTGGTTGCTTCTATGGCTTCATGCAATATTAACCTGCATTCCGTCATCCATTCGCTCTAGTCTTTCAAGTTTCCATCATCTTTAAATAATGCAGGAACCCCTTCTTTTGTGGCATCAATGGATTCCCTTGCATCTTCTTGAAGGTCATCATAGAATTCCTTGTGTCTTCTCATAGTATCCTCAATAGCTATGATGACTCCACTATTAGTAGTACTTTTCTTTTTTATTTCCTATAATTTCTCCTAAAATCGGTCATTTATCCTTTTATGTTCTTGAATTACAACATAACTCTTGAAATGGGTTGCCCAAAACTTGTTCATCCAAACCATCAAGTTGGTATACATTTTCTGAAATATTGCAGAGAGTGCATCAAATCTACCTTTACCCACTTGATCATGTACATTTGATTCTTCACTCTTATCCTTTGACTGAGAACCCTTTCCTTGAGTTAGTAACCTAGTAGATCCCTTGAGTGCACCTTTGACCATGTCCTTCAAGAAATCATTTTCTTTGAGAATTTTCTCATTGCTCATTTTGTACATGTCCCTTTCCTTTATCAACTTCTGAATTTGTGCTTTATTTAGTTTGGGTACATTAATGTCAATGTCAGCAGTGGCCACAAGATCAATTTCTCATACCTTTAATGTCATTACATGGCCAAATTCAGTCACAATTTCAATGATCATAGATTTCTTGTGCAAAGGATACAAGGCAAAAATCATGAGAGAGTTCTCATCAAGATTATATTTTGATCCTCTGTATACTTTTATAACTCCTTCTATACTAAGCTTATGTGTAGCACCATTATCCTACAAGAAACTATAAAAAACAAGAGCTAAATTCAAATCCAAACTAGGTAAAATATTTACACCAGATTCCTCTACCAATTTCCTCCCTCTCTAGAGTCATATCCTTCATCTCATTTTCAACATCTAATTTCAAAGTTTTCAGCAATTGGGCTTCAATGCTAGGTGTAACACCTATGAAAAACTCCCTTATTGCTTTCCCCTTTGCTTGTATAAAAATGATCTAAATTCAGGAGATTTTATAAATTCATCATAAAAAAAAAAAGATTTATAGGCTAACTGCCTAGTGTCTGTGTCAAATGTTTCTTCAACTTCTTGCTCTCTATTGGGAGGTTGATACTCTTTTATTCTTAGTTTAGAAATTTTATCCATTTGACCTTAGCGTTCCGTTTCACCAGAAGATTCCTCACTTCTACAAGACAACATTTTCACCTCTTCTATCTCCTTCATTCTCCGCTTGATCTTCTTGTTATATTCATCAATGGCCAATTTAGCCTCCCTCTCTTCCATGATTCTGATTATATCATCATGTGGATAGGGTATATGAACATATCCACCCAAGTTTACTTTCTTTTTGGAAAAATCAATGTAGCCTTCAGGATCAAATCCTTTTCTTGTTGGAGCTTTCTTCAAATTGAAATGAGATTGCTTATTTAAGATTAAATCATACCCTTCCTTTGACAACATAGTAAAGTCTCCAAAACACAACGTACTTGGCATTAATGATTGTTTCTCATAAGCACTCAAATTCATAACACTTGAATAATCCATCTGTCTTACAATCTCCAAATATGCAATCCTATTTGGTACTATTTTTGGAAGAAGAGAAGGTATATCCTCAAAACCACATGCCCTAATCATGGTGGCATCAACATAACGATACCAATCACCCCAATTGTGACCAACCATTGTAGGTCCATTAAAATATTTGGGCCTTAGAATTATTTTAATCACATCAGTCAAAGAATAATCACAAGGGTGACTAAAAAATCTATACAATATCTTAAAAGAATATTCTTCAAAATGAACATAACTAGAACTCACAAATCGACTATCTCAAACAATAGTCCACAATTGTACTGGCAGTGGCTAATCTTTGTTATCAGATTATGTAATTTTCAACTCTTTTGGCCACATCCCTATCTCCTGTCCATAGTGTAATATCATATGCATGAGAATAGAATAATGCTTGAAGTGTAGTGTGGGAGATCCATTGTTGATTGACATTAACTTTGAGCGAATCCCTTCAAAAATGTGTAAGGAATAATCAAATGGCCTTGCATTATGGCATTGGATATCTATTGCAATCACCATTGGACCTATTGTCATGAATTCATAGGCTTCAGTCCCTAATACTTGACACACCAAGAAATATGTGTGCTTTAAGTAGGGTTCAAATAAATCCACATGAAAAGGAGGCCCATCATTTTCTTCAAGTGGAACAAGGTCTCCATCATTTCTAGGTCTGTGTAATGGAAATCTCCATCCTTTATAAGTTGTGTCCATTCTCCAATATTCCCTCTCCAAATCCTCATGTAAAATTGGCTCATCACATGTGTCACTTAGGTTAAAGACTTCACAAAGTGCATCCTTAGACACATGTATAAAGGGTTCACCTTGCAAGTTGCAGAAAACTTTCAATTCTAGGTTATAATTCTTAGCCAGCAATTTCTCAAGTTCCACATTCACAAATACATTTAGAATGACCAATTTTCCCAAATTGAAACTCCATGGATTGCACACTGGTTCAAACCTATTTCTTTGATGATAGTGGAACATTAATAAATCATTCCCTCTAACAGGGGTCCACGCATCTCCTATATATCTGCATTTATCTTCATTTTTTTCTATATCGTCCCTTAGTTGTGTAGACCTTCTGGCCTGTGGCCCTAAACTAGGTAACTGATTGATAAGGTCTTGGTTCAATTTTCTTTCTTTTATTTTGGGTTCCTCCCCTGTTTCAATTTTCTATTTTTCACCTCTAGGTTGGCTACCTTCAACTTGTTGTTTCATACCCTTTATTTTCCTAGATCTTGAACCTTCCATTTTTAATCCTTCAAAGTGACAAAATCGAATTGCAATTGTGGAGAAGTTCATAACCTTACTTGAGAATTCTTGGCCGCACCGAATTTTCTGACTTCTATTTGACCTCCCATCCTTCTCTCTGCAAATTTTGGAAATCCTTTTTCTTCATTCTTCTTTCAATCAGAGAATATTTACATAATGTACATTTGTGCGACCATTAATGTCCACTTCTGAGCATGAATGCAAGCAGTTTTTTTGAATTTTAGAATGTCAAAAATAAAAGATTATATCGGTGAGACTCCTTCAATTTTTGGTCAATTTATGTATCCACTTGTCACCACCTTCGTTTTATATATTCACAATTGATCGCCAAGACATAAATAAATGTATTTTCTATGTGGAGTGTCTTTTTCATTTATCATTCTTGGTTGAGAAGACTAAATAATTCTTCTTTCAATGCTACATAACTAGCCCTTTTCTTGTTTTTCAACTCATACTACTTTAGGGAGAAAATTGTGAAGTTTCCCTAATTTCAAAGTATTTTGGATCACTAGAAGTACTTTCAATCATCACCTAACATCACTCTAATGAATATTGATCCTTTCTTATTACCATTAGCATGACAAGAAACATCAATAAGAGAATGGAGTGTTGTTCTGATGTCATTTGGTCTCCCGGATATGCTCCATCTACCGCTTCCTTCATTTGGATAGGTTGGCAAGACCCTTCCCAAAATTTCCTTTATCAGCATAACCCATATGGTCGGTGAGATCTGAGTGATTTATTCTGATTATACAAGTTTCCCTAATAGTTGTTCTCTGTTTTGGTTGGCGAAAGAAAATATGTTTCTCGCCGATGATTTTTCCATTATTGTGAGTCAACAGTTTAGCATGATCTAACAACTTTTCTTTGATTACTTTGTTCTTACCAATTAGCTTTCATCGTCTAGATGAAAAGCATTGTCTTCCTAATTATGTAATCTCCAAGGTCTTTGATCACTATGACTTGGTTCACCCTTTTCCGATATGTAGAATATGTTCAAACTAAAAAGCTATGACCTGTTGATTAGAAAGACTTTCCCTAATCTTGCCAATATGGACCAATTGTTTAAAAATATTGCTCAATGATAACGAGAGGAATGCTTATGTGTCAAAGGCTTAATTTATGGGATCATTGGTGAGAATGGATTGTGAAATGGATCTTGTCACACGAATTTCTGGGGTATAGGGGAGATATGTGAGTGAAGGCCAATAAAAATGTGAGATTTTTATAGTTCCAATAGTGACTTCATTTAGGGATGTATACCCCATGTGGGTAAAGCAAGAATCCATGTCTCTAAGGAAGTAGGCTAGGTGTCCTTTGATATGGGATGGAGGTCAATGGAAGTGATATGAAGCCCTATACTATTGTGCATGGAAAATATTTATTTTCAGAAGGTTATTCAAGAATTGTCCATGCACTGAAAATCCTTGACCTTCACCTAGACTATTGTGCATGGAATATTTAAGAAAATAAATGCTTCAAGAACTATCCATGAACTGGTAATTTTTGTTCTTCTTCTATCATGTTCTGGAGATAATATGAATCTTCTCCATCCTTTCCAACAATGAAAAATGGTCCTAACCATAGGGCCTCAAATTTTCCATGCTTTCCTTTATCCTGAATTCTAGCATTCCACATGAGAGCCATGTCATTTATTTAAAATATTCTATTTTTTTCCTTTTTATCATACAAGTATTTCATTTGTAACTACTTAATATTGTGTTGTTGAGCTTGGTTTCTAACCTCATCAAGTTTTATAAACTCTTCCATCCTCTCCTCCATAGGTTCAAGCATGTCCAAGTCTTCTTGCAAGATAAACTTACATACTGGTAACAAATTATGCAAAGGGAGTCTAGCTTGAGTCCCATACACAAGTTCAAAAGGTGATTTTCCAATGGCCTTCTTTACAGTAATTCTATCTGGCCACAAAGCTAGTCTCAACTTGGAGTCCCAGGCCCTTTTGTTATTATCCAACATTCTCTTTATGATCTTCAGGATTCTCTTTTTGTTGGATTCAACTTTCCCATTCGCCTGTGGATGATATGGTGAAGAGTATGAAATCACTATACCATAAGATTGGTAGAATCCCTTGAATTCATCTAATCTAAAGCACATCCCATTATCAGTTACAATTCTTGTAGGCACTCCAAATCTAGTGATGATGTTTTCCAATAAGAAATTTTTTACCACCCTGCTAGTTGCCTGCTAAGTAGGTACAACTTCCACCCATTTTGTAAAGTAGTTTGTGGCTACTAATATCCATCTATGTCCTCCACTAATTTTTTTTGCAATTTCTCCTATGAAATCAATTCCCCATTGGTGGAATGGGGCTTCAACCTATAGAGGTTTCAAAGGAAATGCCACTTGATACTTTACTTTTCCAAAAAAAAATTGGCATGCTTCGTATTTTCTAGTATAATCATAAGCATCATTGAAAACTTTAGGCCAATAGTAACCTACCCTTAACACCTTATATGCAGTGATCTTTGCTAAAAAATTCCCTCCACACACTCCTTCATGCATCTCTTTGAGAACATGCCTGGCTTGATCTTCATCTAGGCACAACAATAGAACTCCATCCCTATTTTTCCAATATAGGTTCCATTTCATGAATACATACCTTGAAGCTTGCAACTTAAGTTTCCTCATTTTTTTATCATTAAATTCTTCAGGAAATTTCATTTGCTTGAGATAATACACAATATCAGTGTACCAGGGTGTGTGTTCAATACTAGTAACCATTTCATCTTCATCATCCAGGTTGCATACTTGAGAAGCTTCAATAATTATCTCAACCATTAGTTTGGCTAGTACTTGTTCTCTCACAAGTTTGGTAATTTGAAATTCAATGCCAAATTCTTTAATTCTATTTATTCATCTACATCTGCGTCCTGAAACTTTTGATTGTACAAATACATCTTTCACTACAGCATTAGGTACATAGGCTATCACTTTTGCTCATACCAAATATGATCTAAATGCTTTGAATTTTTTTACTAATGCATATTCCTATTTCTCTACAACCTCATACTTCAATTCTACATTCTGGAGGGATTTACTAAAGAAAGAAAGGTGTTGTTCATGCCCTTCATCATTTTTCTGTAACATGACATCTGCAACTATGTGAAAGGACACAAATGAAAAGATTTGAAATGGATTACTGAAATCAGGGGACTTCAATACTGGGGCTTCTTTTATTTCTCTCTTGATGGATATGAATGCATCTATGACTTCAGTTGTCTAGTCAATCTTTCCACCTTTCTTCAACATCTTTGATATTGGTTTCACTATTTCAAAAAAGTTTGATATGAACCTTCTCAAAAAGTTGATTTTCCCAAAGAAGGACTGAATGGCTTTAACTATTTTAGGAATGGGAATTTTATCTATGGCTTGCACCCTTTTTGGATCAATCCTTACACCTTCTTTGGAAACTATATGCCCCAATAACTTTCCTTCTGTTACTACAAAATGACATTTTTTAGGATTTAAAGAAATGCCATATTAAATGGCTTTGATGAAAATCTTCTCCAGATGCTCAACATGGTCTTCCATCTTCTTTGAATATGCAGTTAAGTCATCTGGTACACCACCATTATTACATTGACCAGATTAGCAAATGCAACATCCATAGCCCTTTGGAAAGTTACACCAGCATTTTTGAGTCTGAATGGCATTCTCACATACACATATGTTCCCCATGGCATGGTGAAGGTTGTTTTGCACTGTTCTGACTCATTAACATTCACCTGGTTATAACCATAAAATCCATCCATCATAGATAATAATTCACATCCAGTGACCCCCTACAGCATGGCCTCCATATTTGGGAGTGGGTAGTTATCCTTAAGAGAGGACATATTCAAGTTTCTAAAATCTATGCAAAGCCTTATATCTCCATTTTTATTTTTGAAAGGTACTAAATTAGAGACCCAAGATGAATGTATGATAGGCTTGATGATACCCCCTTCCTAAGCTTCATAAGTTCTTCATGCATTTTAGGTTATAAGGTAGGATTTATGGGCCTTTGTTTTTGTCTAAAAGGTTTAGCATCTGGCTTTAATGGGATCTCATGTTGGAAAAAATCCTCTCTATATGCTTTGAGATCATCATAAGACCAAGCAAATACATGCTTGTATTTCCTCAATAATGCAATCAACATCCTCCTAATTGTTGGGCTTATCTTTTTCCTAATATACACCCTTTTAGGGGAAAGTTCATTCCCAAGGTTGACCTCTTCAACATCCTCCCATTTTACTGGTGTTTGTTTCATAAGGGCTTGGTCATTTCCATCAAACACTCTTTCTAATGCTACAAGTCCCTTAGGAATCTTATTAGTCTTAAGATAAGCAACTTATTTTCCAAATACAATTTATTTCCCATCTACCTCTTCAAAAAATGCATTAAAATAGATTTCTTGTGCTTCATATTGATCAATGCAATGTAAGAATTTGATTAGATCAGTATCATCATTAAAAACTTTCCAACTGTAAATGTTATCAGGGATTGTAGGTCTTGTTTTGAGTTCAACTTGTGAAATTCCTACCAAAATGACATCATCTCTTTTCAAAGCTACATTTACCAAGAAGTCTGCCATCAAATTCTTGGACCTATATATCCAGTCAATGGAGAAATCATCAAACAACTCAATAGTGTCCCATACAACATTTTTGTATTGTTTTAACCTCTTATTCTTTGTTGCATACTTTGATCTTACTTGTGAAATGATCAACTCAGAATCCCCAAGAATAGTTAGTATTTTTATTTTGTGTTTGACAACCATGTTTAGTTGAATTAGCAAGGCCTCATACTCTTCTATGTTGTTTGTACATCAAATGTTAATAAGAATGAATATTTGAATGTAGTACCTTTAGGTGAGATGAAAACCACTCTTGATCCATTACCTTCTCTGCTACATGCTCCATCAAAATACATTCGCCACACACCATGCTCATTCTTGGAGACATCTTTATCAATTGGATCAGTGTTCAACAATTCAGGGTGTGAAGGTTCTATTTTGAAACTTCCCAAGTCCACATCATAGAAGCAATTCATCTGATTTTTTTCAACATACTCCACAATCTGGTTCACTCTTGGTTCTCTATATAATTTAACTTCTTCACCGTTTATTGGTATTGTGGCATAGGACAAATAAATTTGCACATTCCCTCTCACTAAAGCAGTCCATTGTCTTGACAGAAGCATTCCAAAATGAGGGGGTGTGTCTATCATAGTGTTGTGAATTGTATATGTTGCTTGTGAGTAAGCGACCAACTTTACTTCTACACATTTCATGATTCCTACCATTGGGACATGCCTACTATCCATTGCATAAAATTTCCCACCTATATTATTCACCCACATGCCCAGCTGTTTCATAACTCCTACTGGCATGATATTAATAGCAGCTCTTGAATCAATCATGCAATTCCTCACCAACTTGTTGTTTATGAGCAATATAGTAAAAAATGGATCAACCTGTGGAGGAGTCATTAATGTATCACCTAGACAAACTTTAGGGACCTTTACATCTCCTTGCTTGTTGTTGATTTTAATGATTTCCCTGTTCTCCATGCTTGTGCTTTTATTTGTTTCATTGGATATTAGTTGAATAGCACTATCTCTATATTCCTTTATCATCATCATTTCTAAGAGTGGCACATACATCTTTACCTAAGACAATGCTTGTGTGAAATCAAATGAAGAGGAATTTTCTACTTTGACAATCTTCCTTTGTTCTAGTGGTTCTCCTTTTTCCTCTTTTTCCTTTTTATTTGTCTCATCATGTCTTTGTTTGTTTTTATATAACTCTTTGTCTTCTTCTCTAGGGACATGCTTTTGCTCCTTATTATTAGGTTCTTTTATTTCCACCTTCTTGGGTTTTTATTGTGTTGTCTCCTTTTCTTTCACAAATAATCTTCTTGGAGTGACATCATTTGCATTTGTTGTTTTGTTTCTCAGCCTATAATTTCTTTTTTCTTTCTCTACTATAGCAATAGTTAACTCCTTAATTTGTTCCTTTGATGGCCTCCTCAATTTGTATTTATTTATCTTAGGTGGTGTATAGGGAGGTTTTGATTCATCATTTCTTTCATTCTCTTGATTAGAGAAGACTTGTTGCTCTTCCATGTGAATATTGTATCTTTGATTGTTTACATCATACTCATAACCCTCATCTCCTGAGGATGAGTATTCTTGTTCAACTAGATGTAGGATATGTGAAGTTAGATATATTGTAGTATCTTCTTCTTCATTGTCATATGGCATCTCTTCTTCTTGTATTGATTGTGCTACAACACAATTATCTTGGGAATGGGGAAAATTGCAAACCTGACATCAAGGACTGTTATTGACCATGTAGACTCCTTTTTTCTTTAGGGGATTAGGAATTTCTTTATATTTAGGTCTATTAGTTATGGGTTTTCCATCCTTCCAGTTTGCGTTGTATGGCATGCCATGCAACCTTGGTCTTTCATTTTTGTATGAATTCTCCTGCTTATTCTAGGAATTGTTAAATTTTTGTGGAACTTTAAGGTTGTCTCTTTTGCCAATCATCCCTGCATCTTTTCTATTATTTTTAATTGTCAATGCTATCTTTTGTGCTTCAGTTAAACTTCTAGGGAATTTTTTTCTAATTTCATACCCTATTTTTGGATCAAAGGCTTTCAAATAAATACATAAGGCTACAAGATCAATGAGTTTGGACCCATGTGGTATTTTATTGTACAATTTGGAAAACCTCTTATTGAAGTCATAAAATGACTCATTTTGATATTTATAAATACTTAAGAGTTCATGAAGGGTGAACTTAGGGGCACACTGATTCTCATATTGCTCTAGAAATTGATTGTGAAAGTTTGCTATAGAGTCAATTAAATCATCACATAAACTATTGAACCAATCCCTTGCTTCTTCAATTAGTGAAATCATGAATAATATCATTTTTACATCCTCATATTCCATATCAATATCTTGGGTGAAGGAATTAAAATTTATGATATTTTCTTTAGCTGATTTCACATTATTCCTGATGAATTTGGGAGCCATTTTTCTCCAATTGTTGTTCATTGGGTATGGATATAATTGGTGTCTTGTCATATAAAATTGCCTACATGTGCTCATGGGGTTTTGTGAATTCAAATTTAGAGGTGGTGGATTGGGAGGGTATTGATATCTATATTGAGGCTGATGGTAGAGATTTTGTTGGATATGTCATTGAGGGTATACATTTTGATGGGATACATGTTGATGATGTGGTGGGGCATACTATTGGCCTAGTGGTGGGTAATGCTGAGGGATATTTCTAGTATTTGGAGGTTGTGATCTTTGTGATGGTACTTTATGTTGGGTGTGTTACCTTGGGTTACCACTTGTATTGTGAGGTACTTTTGAAGTACTTGGAGAACCTGAATTATGAGATGTCCCCTATGGATTAAAATTACCACCCTATTTATGTGGAGGGACAGACTTTGGTGGTTTTGGTGCTTGAATGTTTAACTGTGCCATCTTTCAGTCTATCTCTTGAGCCTCTTGTATTATTTTTTTCCTCTCTATAAGTTATTGTCTTTTCCATTTCAAATGTATTCAAAATTCTTGGTTATTCATACCCTCAAAATCATCGGCATTGTAATCAACAAACCTCTCATGGTTTTGTTCTACTTCAATTTGGGCTTTGAATTCCTCTATTTTCTTAGGGTCTTCTTTCCATCAAAAATTAGGTCGACCATTATTTTCTTGTTCAAAATTATTACAAGGATCTCTATTCAAGTCATCACCATGGGATTCTAATCCATGCAATGGATCAAAATTGTTATTCATTGTAAGGAATTGTTCTTTCGAGTTCTCCCTATCTTCATTAGTTATATCTGTTACTTTTCCACTACTCTTATTTGCATCAATTTTTGAAGGGGACGACCCATGTTTATCTTTCAACCTACCATTGTTCTTCTTTAGGTTTTCTTGGTGTAAATATCTCCTACCATTCATCTTGTAAGATGCTTTAATACTCTAGCTTCTAGGGTTTGTCTTTATTGATGCATATTTGTACTTCCCAGTCATGCAATTTTTCTTATAGATTCACCACTCACTTTTAGGAAAAGTGACAAAAAGTTATATTTTTTTATTCCCAGTGGAGTCTTGTACAAGGTATTGACTCTATGATGAAGGCCTGCTTTCAGAATTGACTTCTCCCTAGTAGATACATTGATTTGTTGGGTCTCAAAAATGTAGGTTGCAAATCCTAAGAGGATGCTAGGCTTTATGATTGGACTTGCAACATTTTTGAACCAATGCATGGAGTAATCTATGTGGTTATTGACTCCCTGCACTTCAGGCTCTGCTAGAAATAGGTGGGTAAACCTTGATAACTAAAGTAGATTTGGAATTGTATGACTAAATTGAGTTTTATGAATCTATCCACAATGGCATAAGGTGTGAAATAGATAGAGTCTCTAACAACTACTCTACCTTCAATGTGATAATTAGGAATTTATATTATGAAAGTGATAAGTAATATATGAATGAGGTGGACCAGTGCTCTATTGGGTAGGCGGGGTCAATAAATTTTTATGACCAGTGACTATTATTGGTTATAGTTCTACTTGTTAGGCACTTAAGTTTATTTATACCTTGTATAAATGTGTAAGAATGTGATTGAAAGACTCTTCTTATTGATCCAATTGATCCTATCAGGTTACTGTGATTTATTAAAAGGATTTTAATCCTTCTTTGAAGGAACTAATTAATAGAACCACACAATGACAACAAATGTGTATTAACAAATAAGTATATCCTTAATTTGAATAAAAAGATAACACCAATGTGGAGACAATATGGAAATCTTTTCAACTACCTAACTCTTCTTATTGATCCAAATGCTACTCTCAAGTTATTGTAATCAGTTAAAAGGATTTTAATTCCATGAGAAACCAATCAACTTGACTACACAATAACAACAAATGTGTCTTGATGAAATTGAAATATCAACTTGGATACGTAACTTCAAATAACAAGGAAATAGCAATGTGGAGACAACCAAATAATTGATTTAATTCAACAAACAATATACACCAATATTGAGTCACATAGAATTTAAAGATATTCCATTGATTTCTCCAAAAATTCACACATGCATCATGGTCCACACAGTATAATTTATATGACCAACATTCTAAAAAGTATTCCTTGTATATCTTCTATTCTCTCCCTATTCACTCTTGTCATCTAATAATTATATATCCAACTTATATATCAATGTTTTGAAGAGGGTGCACCTCTTCATAGATGTCTTTTGAAATTAACAACATTTAAACATTAACAAATTAAGCTCTTATGAGCCATAAATGGACTTTTGTTAAATGATCTAAATAATCTTGTCTCAAGTGAGTATCAACATCTTCTGAAGCATTCCTTGTAGCTATCTCCATGATCACCACTTTCTCCAAATGCTCACATGCCTTGTCCAGTGTTGATTCCTCATTCTTGGCTGCTTCTATGGCTCCATGCATTATCAACCTGCATTCATTCATCCATTCACTTTGGTCTTTCAAGTTTCCATCATCTTTAAATAATATAGGAACCCCTTATTTTGTGAAATCAATGAATTCCTTTGCATCTGATTGAATTTCATCATAGAATTCCTTGTGTATTTTCATGGTATCCTCAGTAGCTGTGAAAAGTCCACTGTTAGTAGTACTTTTCTTTTGTATTTCTTGGACTTTCTCCTAAAATCGGTCATTTATCCTTTTATGTTCCTGAATTGTAGCATAACTCTTGGAATGGGTTGCCCAAAACTTGTTCATCCAAACCATCAGGTTAGTATGCCTTTTCTAAAATAATTTAGAGAGTGCATCAGATCTAGCTTTACCCATTTGAGAAGGTACATTTTATTCTTCAATCTTATCCTTTGATTGAGAACCCTTTCCTTGAGCTAGTAACCTAGTAGATTCCTTGAGTGTACCTTTGACCATGTCCTTCAAAAAATCATTTTCTTTGAGCATTTTCTCATTGTTCATTTTGTACATGTCCCTTTCCTTAATCAACATCTAAATTTGTGCTTTATTTAGTTTGGCTACATTAATGCCAATGTTAGCAGTGGCCACAAGATCAGTTTCTCCTACCTTCAATGTCATTACATGGCCAAATGACTTCTCATTTTCAATGATCACATATTTCTTGTGCGGAGGATACAAGGCCCAAATCATGAGAGAGTTCTCGTTAGGATTATATTTTGATCTTGTGTATACTTATGTAACTCCTTCTAGACTAAGCTTATGTGTAGCACTATTATCATGCAAGAAACTATCAAAAACAAGAGTTGAGTTCAAATCCAAACAAGGGAAAATCATTACACTAGACTCCTCTAACAATTTCCTCCCTCTCTCTAGATTCATATACTTCATCTCATTTTCAACATCTAATTTCAAAGCTTTCAGCAATTGGGCTTCATTGCTAGGTGTAACATTTGTGACAGACTCCCTTATTGCTTTCCCCTTTTACTTGTATAAAAATGATATAAATTCAAGAGATTTTATAAATTCATCATCAGAAACAAAATATTTATAGGCTAAGTGCCTATTATCTGCGTCAGATGTTTCTTCAACTTCTTGCTCTCTATTGGGAAGTTATTACTCCTTTATTCATAGTTTAGAAATTTTATCCATTTGACCTTGGTGTTCCTTTTCACTAGAAGATTCTTCACTTCCAGAAGACAACATTTCTTCCTCTTCTATCTCCTTCATTCTCTACTCCATCTTCTTGTTGTCCCCATCAATGGCCAATTCAACCTCCCTCTCTTCCATGTTTTTGATTATATCATCATGTGGATAGGGTAGATGAACATATCCACCCAAGTTTATTTTATTTTTGGCAAAATCAATGTAGCCTTCATGATCAAATCCTTTTTTTGGTGGAGCTTTCTTCAAATTGAAATGAAATAGCTTATTTAATATTAAATTGAATACCCTTCCTTTGACAACATAGTAAAGTCTCCAAAACACAACGTACTTGGCATTAATGATTGTTTCTCATAAGAACTCAAATTCATAACACTTGAATAATCCATCTATCTTACAATCTCCAAATATGCAATCCTATTTGGTACTATTTTTGGAAGAAGAAAAGGTGTATCCTCAAAACCATATACCCTAATCATGGTGGCATCAACATAACAATACCAATCACCCCAATTGTGACCAACCATTGTAGGTCCATTGAAATCTTTGGGCCTTAGAAAAATTTTAATCTCATCAGTCAAAGAATAATCATAGGGGTGACTAAAAAATCTATACAATATCTTAACAAAATACTCCTCAAAATGAACATAACTAGAACTCACAAATTTGTTGTCCCAAACAGTAGTCCACAATTGTACTTGTAGTGGTTGATCTTCCTTATTAGATTGTGTAATTTTCAACTCTTCTGGGCGCATCCCTATCTCCTATCCATAGTATAATATCATATGCATAAGAATAGAATAATGCTTGAAGTGTAGTGTGGGAGATCCATTTTTTATTGCCATTAACCCTGAGTGAATCCCTTCAAAAATGTGTGAGGCATAATCAAATGGCCTTGCATTGTGGCACTGGATATCTGTTGCAATCACCATTGGACCTATTGTCATGAATTCAGAGGCTTCAATCCCTAATACTTGACACACCAAGAAATATGTGTGTTTTAAGTAGGGTTCAAATAAATCCACATGAAAAGTGTCACAACCCTCCTTCTAGAATGTTTGAAATGAGACTCTTTTTTTATTAAATTAAGTTGGTTTGATGGTAATTATTGTTTTATTTTATGAATTTAAAACTTAAGGAAAAAATAAAAAATAAAGTTAAAGTTATAAACTAAATTATTGAGAAAAATAAAAAAGTTACCTTATAATAAAATAAAATAAATAAATAAACTTGCGATGCAAAATTTAATTTTAGAAATAAGAATCTTTTTCAAGTTATAAATGAATTATATTTTATTTAAAAAGTTTTCATATTTTCCTACTTCAACATTCATTTTTTTTCCACTCATCTTGAAATTAATTCTTCCCTTATCAATCAACTCTTCTTTCTTTTGGAAACATCATTTTATAACTATATGTAAAATAAGAAACTTTAAGTGCATATTTATTCATATTTTTAAAATTAAAATCTTATCATTATCCTCTCATGAGTTAAAATAGAAACTTTCCCTTCGCTTTTATGATCTCAACCATTGATTTTCACCATTAAATCTTGACTACTGATTTTTTCCATCAACTCTTGATTGTTGAAATAGTATGCATTTTTCTATAAATATGATTCTCCAACCTCTTTCAAGGGAGGATAGAGCTTAGAATCTCTGAGAGTGGTTATTTATCATCTTGATCTTCTTTGCATTCGTATAGTAGTAATTTCTAAAAGTAAGATAGGGGTAGGGAAAGTGGTTTTTCATACTTGTCGTAGAAGAAGGAAGATTTGTAAGGTCAAAGGACTTGGTTCAACAGAGAAGGATTTTTAGTTATTGTGTTACAAGTGTCATAAACTTTCCTTCTCTCCTTAGTAGAATTATGGATATTGATGTCAATCTTGTTATAAAAGAAATTAGACTTTAATTTGTAGAAAGATTTTAGAAAAAAGAGATTTCCATAACAACAATTTATGTTAAATGTTTCTTCATCATAACTGCCATTGAAATTTTTTATTTAAATATTCCCTTATTATTACTTGCCTTAGGCATAGTACTATTATAATGATTTTGGCTTTTCTTAGTTAACTAGTTATTAATAATTTAGTTTTCAACCAATCAAAAACAATATTTAAACAAAAATTAAAATAAAATTCAATTTTGTAAAGTCAACTTGTAAAATATTTAACTTTATAAAATTATAAAAATTATTTTTTGTATATATGATTGGTTAAAAAAGTTTGTGTTATTGGCAGATAAAGAAAATTAAACATTTTTAAAGAATGGTTTTTCATTTTTGCTTTATAAAATAATTTCATTAAATCTTTCTAAAATAAATAAATGTTATTTATTTTGACATTTTAAAATGTTTTTTTTATGTATGTAATTGTTATTTTTTTTTTATTAAAAGAAAATATTACAAAAAATCAATTTACTATTTTATAGAGATTTAGATTCACACTATTAAAAATAAAAAAATAAAAAATTGTATTATTTTTTCCATTAAACTAATATCTTTTTCTATGTTTTTAATATTTTATGGTACAATTTGATTATAT
>VDFB02351295.1:0-31638 GCA_007258455.2 Sequoia sempervirens
GGAAGGCTGCCCTAACTTACCTCAACTAAAAGGGGTGTTTAGAGATGGACGAGAATGGTGAGGACTATAATGTCCTTCAACCACTCTACAGACCTGAAACTTGGAATGGGGCTAGGCGAGCTGGTTTTTAGGTTCAACACTGTGCCTTAGGTAACTCTCTACCCGAGGATGAAAGTGCAGTTCCAGGCGTGCTGGTGTCTCTTAGGCACATTGGCGTCCATGTGACTAGAGGACTTAAAAGACAAGGTTGAACACTGTAAAATGAACTAACAACCTAGCTAATGGTCTTTAGGAGAAAAAAATAACACTATGAAATATGAAATGTTTAGGCGAATATGATAAAGTAAGTAGATTAAAGCTAGGGTGAGAAAAATGATCTCACAAAAGAGCCTGTTCACCAGCTAGCTCCAAGAAGCATGTCCACCTACACACAATAAAGAGGAAAATTGTTGGGTGGCTGTATAGGGGCCTGCCTTAGTCAGACCCCCGTTTTGGTGTTTCCACCTCCACGGACAGCCAAGATAGTGATAATGGAGAAATGTATGATAAAGAAAGAAGTGAATAAAGAACACAAAAGCACTACAAAAATAGTAGGGTTCTACCCACCAAATCGTAGAGGAGAGGAGTAGAAAGCTTACCACCTCCACTAAGAGCTCACTAGCTAATGGAGGAGAAAATGAGAGGACTCAAGCCCCTACTGCAATGGTGTTTGTTCTACGCTTGCTCTATGGAGTCGACGAAGTGTTATTGCTGTTGCTATGTGTAGACACCCAAAAATGTCCTCTTACAATACCTTGTCACAAAATTGCATCATTTAGACATCTTGTAGTATGTTTTTCCCTAGGTACCCATGTCATCATCTAATTAGTTAAATAAATCTTATTTATTTGACTAATTTCATTTATTCCCTTCCTATGCATAATCCATCCATTCCTCTAATGTTAATTAAATCATAATCCACCCATTCCTCTAATGTTAATTGTCACAACATTGCATCATTTAGACATCTTGTAGTATGTTTTTCCCTAGGTACCCATGTCATCATCTAATTAGTTAAATAAATCTTATTTATTTGACTAATTTCATTTATTTCCTTCCTATGCATAATCCATCCATTCCTTTAATGTTAATTAAATCATTTCCATCCATTCCTCTAATGTTAATTAAATAGTTTATATTATTTAATTAATTAAACATCCATTTATCTAGTGTTAATTAAATAATTTATATTATTTAATTGATGAAATCATAAATTTAACATTAATTAAATAAATCAAATATTTATTTAATTAATAAAATCTTAAAAGGATATTCTCGCTTTCTTTCCAAAATTTGAGCCCATGTGTATCTAATTAATTAATTTAATTAGACAATTCATCAATTATCCTTCTCATCTTTTTTAGGATTTATTTCCTTTAAAAGAGAAAATCAGAATCCTTCTATCTTTTTGAAATCTTATCTCATCTCGCTGTATTTCCTCTTTTGTCAAAAATCAAATCCTTATCGAATCTTATCAAATCTTATCTTTTCCCACATCGAAACTCTATAAATCTAACCTTTCACAGGCCATTTGCATTGAATCTTCATCTAACATCCTCACTCTGTCAAAATCAGTCTTCAATCTTCCATCCATCTTCATCTATCACCTTCGTTGCATTGTTATGCTACAGAATTGAGCAACCAACATTTCTTCAACAATCAACCTTCAAAATCTTGCATTCTTGTGCAGGTGGAGAAGAGCCATGGAGGTCAACCAAGTCTAGTTTGAGAATTGGTTTGCATATCTTTCGTTTATTTGCATTTTCAATCTAGTTTGTGCTTCATGGTGCTTGATAGGATTTAATTAGTTTATTTTTTTCAACACAATAAACCTGCTGATTTTTCCCTATCTACATTTTGGCACCCACCATGGGGCCTTGCCCCGTTTTTAACATCTACTTGCAGGTTTTCTGACAAGTTTTATGTTTTGGAATTCATATTTCTTACGAAAATTCTCGTTTTAGTGCATCCGTGGGTTTTTGTAGTGCATCTAGGGTTTCTTTCAACGCTTTTGCAGGTCTTTCGGTGCATTTAGGAGTTGTTTCAGTGCATTTAGGGAACAAAACGACACTTATAAGGAACATAATGGCGCATATACTTAGTCCATTTCATTAAAAATTTTGTAAAAAAATAATTAATTTTTTTTAGCGCATTTAAGGTTTTCTGCAGCGCATCTGGTACTTTTTTTAGTGCATCTGGAACTGTTTTAGCACATACGAGGTCTGTTTTAGTGCATATGGCCTCTGTTTTAACGCTTTTATGGTAAATCTTAAAATGGCCACATCTTGGTCATATTTTGGTCTTTTTCAGAGATTTTTTTTTTGAAATGGGGTAGAATTTCATAAGCTATCCAATGGTGTAGGTGTTTATCAAATTTTATAGAGTTAGAGTTTTCAAATTCCCACATGTTCTTCAGCGCATATGACTTTTGTTCTAGCACATTTGTAATTTGCTTTTTTTTTGTCTTGGTAACCTGTCGGTGAATCATACAGAGCCTTAAAAGCATTTGGACCAGTCACAAAATAAATTTGGAAAGTGAAAATAACCAGGTGCACTTGTTTCATCCTTCATCTCATTAATATTGTTTGTCACACATTTCAATTTGGGGCATAAAATCAAATCTTGTTTGATCACATCATTGAAATTGGCTTAAAATAAATTTTTTCTTCAATAACACTTCAAAAATTGGGTCTAAAATTAATCATTGTCTTCCATCACATCTTGATTTGGGATCTAAAAAGAACGAGTGCTTCCATTTTTTTCTTGCACACATTTCCTTTCTAAGGGTCAATTAATAACTGTGAGTGTGAATCAAGTGCGTGTATGATCACAAACACCTCAGTTGGTTTGCTTTTGTCAAACCCTTCATAGGAGGTCTGCTAGGGGATTTCATCACCCTTGGGGATGACCTCAATCGAAGTGTGAATCGAAAGACACGCTTGTTTGGGAGTTAAAATCTTGTCACTCTTGGTTAAGCCCCAAAGAACTTTATACCTTTGGGAAGTGAAGGTGAAGGGTGGGTTACCCCTTTCTCCCGACTGTGTGGCAAGATTTTGCTTTAAAATAATTCCTTAGTCAAACTTGTGCATAATAGCTTGAGACCTAATTGGCCATACCCCACTTGACTAGTCATAGGGCTTGTTGATGTGTCTTCCATGTGTGCTTATTTAATAATCATCATTAAATTATTCAAATTTAAAAATTCAAACTTGCTTATGTGTCTTGTGTGAGTGATTTATGTGTGTACATGTGTGATCATTCATTTAAACATTTCCAAATCAAGCTAAACACCAAACACATAAAGACAAGTCACTCTACACCTTCTTCTAACACATTCATATCCAATCACTTTCATCCTAATCACCCTTTTTAGCCACATCCTATCCATTTCATCCTAATCAATCAAGTCATCCAATCTTATCATTCCACATCATCACCATCACCAACCTAGTCCTAGTCACCACTTGTCAAAATGGTCCTAATCATAAACAAGCCCAATCCTAATCATAAGCCCAACATCATAATCCAAGGGGGCTATCCCTCTAGTCCAAATCATGAGAAAAAACCTAAGCCTAAGATCATAATTCAAGGAGGCCCTCTCCCTAACGCAAATAATGAAAGAAAACAAAAACCTAAAATCATACTTCGAGGGGCTCCTCCTACCGCCTCTAATGTTGACATGAACTATGTTGCATACTTTGAGGAACAAATCGATATGCGAGAGCTTACACACATGTGTGGCACCATGCCCACATTTGAAAACAAAGTCCTAGCATCCCAACTTCAAAACCTCCTTCAAACACTTCACCGAATACCCCAACCCCTAGACCACCAAACCATACAAAGCCTTCAAACCCTCTTCCAATATTTTCAACAAATTAAATCACCTCAAATCCAACACCTCCTAGCTCAAGCCAATCAATTCATGGCCACTTGTCAAATCCAACAACCACAACATCATCCTCTATCCATTTATTATCAAGCCATTCCACCTCAACCTTATGTGTCATCCCCTTCCACCTCATACCAATCTAATCCATCCACTTCTTCATATGTCAATGCCACATCAACCTATCAAGCCGCATCACGACAAACAAATGTGACTTTAAGTTCTACCTTGCAACATGGTCAAACTTCATCATGTTCTAATGCAACCATTGACAAGGGGAATACCAATCTAGCACATGCACCCTATAACTTTATCATACCATCATCCAATCAAAATCAAAATCCTAAGCCAACACTTTCCACCCCTACACCTCCATAGGATGTGACCCAAGGGCTACAAGCAGGGAATCAATTGTTGCCATGTCATTCAACACATATACTTGAACATACAAAAGAGTCCTCAAACATCATGCCAAGTCCTTCAAGCCAACCATGTCATCCACAACCCCTTGATCCAATTCAAGAGTCTCCCCTCGTAAGTCCAAGTCACCCTCTATCATGCTCCTATGTTGTTGACCATCAAGAACATGGAAAGTCTTTCCATGAGAAATCCCCTTCCCCCTCCATTCAAATAAGTCATGAGGTATGTCAAGAGCACAATCCTAAACATGAGGAAACATTACCCCCTCATCCACATAAAGATCAACACCCTCCCAATGATTCCATTCATAATATACCTAATACTATTCATGATCAATCTTCCATCTTTGATCAAGACCCCTTTTATGATCAAGAAGACCATGATGATCCTCTTAGCCAACTTTATGCATTCCATGGTCAAGAGATTTCTACCTCACCCACCCATGATACACAAACATTCACTTCCCATGATGAGACAAGTGCCTCTGAAGCACACATCGAAGATCAAACAAATACCTTGGATCTAAGTGAACACAATGCTAATCAAGATCCTGATGATCTTCCATCACCCACTATCAACCCCATTGCAAGGCCTCCATCATATCCACTTGGTCTTTCCACCCTCATTCATGAATGTTCCTCAGAAAAAAAACAACCATTATCTTCCCTTGCTTCATTTTCTCCACCCAATAAGAACTCGTGTCTAGTGTTCCACCTACACCTAGTCCCATTGTCCATTGCACACTCCAAAACATGAACCACCAGGGTAAAGGTCTAGACGTTCATGAACAAGGTATTTTGAAGCCCATCCATGTCAAAGTCCCTCCATGCTCTTATGTCATTGGACATACACCCCAAGGACAACAACCTAAAGATGTTGGTATTTCCTCCATGCATCCTAAGTCTACTTTCCATCATGAAGCCTATCATACACCTAAAACATATATTGCCATCCCTCCTCCATCATCCTACAAATGTCAAAAGCATGTGACCATACACCTTCCACTATCAACTTTGCCACCATTGCTTCCAACTCCTAATATCCCTCCATCCACTTTACCACCATTACTTCCAACTCCTAATATCCCTACCATCCAATCTCCTTATCCCTCCATCCATAAATCGTCTAAAAATCCTAATTATGACCAATCAATGTACACATTGTCTAAACATAAAGCTTCCACTCATTCCACCAAACCCAAGGGATTCCAAAATAAAAATTTGGATGCCTCTACACATAAAGTCAAAAATTCTAAAGGTCCTAATGCCTTAGCATACAATTGCAAAAAGTAAAAATCAAGTATATCTAAAAAGCTATATAAGCCCATACCTCCACAAGAAAAGTCTAAAAACAAAATGGTTTGGGTACCTAAGAAAAAAGAAATCAAGTCAAATGAGGCATCAACATCACAAAAATCCCAACCATCCCCTTCCATCCAAAATGCACATTCCATTCAAAAATCTCAAATTCCTAAAACCCACAAGCAAAATAAAAGTCATAAAAATACTAAGTCTATGTGGGTACCTAAATCACTAAATCACCCATCTCCTAAGAAAACATTTCCATTGCTTCCTACACCTCATCCACATAAAAAGCTTCAACGTTTATCACAGTGTGTGCAACCGTTGGTCATGATTCCATTCCCACATACCTCCATCTCCCCATCCTTCAACTACTATCCTACATATCTTCCTAATCACCTTCCTATGGTCCATGCTTTTGCATAAACCTTTCATCCATCCTTTGGCACAAGTCCTATACAATCCACATCATCATCCACTATTTCCCTCCATAATCCACATCATAATCCATCATCTACCTACTCCATCTCCCTTTCATGTCATCCCTTATCGACATCTATGAGCATAATGACATTTGAAATGGTCCAGGTGATGACATCCATCTCTAGTGGGACTACAACCTTTCATGGAACTAGACACTTGAGTCCCTCCCATCCATATTCCCCTTGTCCTATCCAAAAAGTCAAAAAGTTAAAAAAAAAAAGTAAAGAGAATTTCCTTCGTCCAATGGTGAAAAATTGGTAAACACGTGCCCTGGATAAGTACCATGATGAAAACTTGGCAAACAGGCATCATGTGTAGGTTGATCTTCTATGTCACTTACACTTGGGGGCACAATATCTTATCTATCCAACCTATCATTCATGTCATATCATTTCCATCCTACCTACCATCTTTAGCCATCATACATACCTATCACATTGAGTCCATTCATCCACCCTTCTTCTTTTGATCTTGATGAAGATATAGGGGCAAAGGTTGAAACATGCTTTTGGTATCGCTTGTCATACCTCATCTTTCTAAACAAGCCTATCATTATCCTATTGTCATAAGCTTTGTCATGAAAAATCCTAAATATTGTACCTAGAATGGGGTATGTTATTCCTATGCGACATAGTCTTTGGAGATCACATCCTTGCTCTCTTATGATGCATACATCCGTTCCATTCACTATGACCTATCCTTTCCATCCATCCATATATCATGAGCCTTTTTCCCATCACCCACCCTTTCATCGATCAATTCCATCTATCTCCTTGCACCTAGACTTGGTTTTCCCCTTTTCATTGGTATCTAGCACAAAGGCTACTCAAATTTTCATCCTTTGACACCTCAAAATATTTCAAAAAATCCAAAAAAATCAAAATATCCCCAAAAATACAAAAAATGGAAAAAGGTCCTAAAAAAATCCAAAAAAATCAAATAGCCAACCAACATCCAAGCAATAAAATCAAACCACATCACTTCTTCTAATCAATCTAATCATTATCATCAAAACAATTCATTTTTTCTCAATCCAATCAATCAAAATCATTCCAATCAAATCAATTCCTCAATTCAATCAATCAATCATCTAATCAAATCACTTCAACCTAAATCATTCCAATCACATCAATTCTTCTATTCAATTCATCACATCCTGCTCATCCAATCAATCATCATATCATTACAAACAGTTTCTTCAACTCAATCGAATTAATCCAAGCAATAATCCAAATGCAAGTCAATCCTTAATCCATACCAATCAAGTCAATCAATCTTGTCAAATTACCCAATCACATCCTTTGGTCTTGATCCTAATCTTGTCGTAAACCAAATAAACCAACCAATCAATCAATTATCATCATCCCTGTGTTTCTCTAGGGATATGTCACTCCCCGCAATGACAACACTATCATCATCATCAATCAATCAATCAATCAACGGTTTACAGCTTGACAGGGGAAATACCTTGTTTGTTTTTGTATCATCTGTGCATGCTTGCTTGCTTGCTTGTGTGTGTTATCATTTTATCTTGCATTTGTATCAAATCCATATCATTCCAGCTAATATTCATATCTTTTGTATGTTAGAGTAGCTTTTTGCACTATCATTTGCATCTAAGGTCACATCATACCTTTTGTGCATTAGGACTTTAATGCTCTAAATCTACTTCCTCATACGTCTAGACAAGGTTGTATTATGCTAGGGCACAAGACACATCATCACCTTGATCCTTATACCTTGGTGCATAACGTCTAGTGCTAAATCAAACATCATGGTTTCTCACTTTCATTGCAGCATAATGCATCCTTCACTTCTTCTATCCATTCCTTCATCTTTAGTTTTTGACCCATCCCTTTCATTTCGAGAACCTACCCGTGTTGTCCAACCCGCCTATCCTCTTGAGGGGGCATCATCATTCCATCATCATCATATTCTAATATCATCATCATATTTTGATATCATCAGCCATTTTCCTCTATCCATACCTTAACTTCTTTGAAATGATGTTACTCGACACAAATCTCATCATCTCGAACATCATCTCAAAGAGGGGCAAAATGTAGACACCCAAAAATGTTCTCTTACGATACCTTGTCACAACATTCCATCATTTAGACATCTTGTAGTATGTTTTGCCCTAGGTACCCATGTCATCATCTAATTAGTTAAATAAATCTTATTTATTTGACTAATTTCATTTATTCCCTTCCTATGCACAATCCATCCATTCCTCTAATGTTAATTAAATCATAATCCACACATTCCTCTAATGTTAATTAAATAATTTATATTATTTAATTAATTAAATCATTTCCATCCATTCCTCTAATGTTAATTAAATAATTTATATTATTTAATTAATTAAAATCATTTTTATTCATTCTTCTAGTGTTAATTAAATAATTTATATTATTTAATTGATGAAATCATAAATTTAACATTAATTAAATAAATCAAATATTTATTTAATTAATAAAATATTAAAAGGATATTCTCGCTTTCTTTCCAAAATATGAGCCCATGTGTATCTAATTAATTCATTTAATTAGATAATTCATCAATTATCCTTCTCATCTTTTTTAGGATTTATTTCCTTTAAAAGAGAAAATCAGAATCCTTCTATCTTTTTGAAATCTTATCTCATCTCGTTGTATTTCCTCTTTTGTCAAAAATCAAATCCTTATCGAATCTTATCAAATCTTATCTCTGTCCACATCGAAACTCTATAAATCTAACCTTTCACAGGCCATTTGCATCGAATCTTCATCTAACATCCTCATTCTATCAAAATCAGTCTTCAATCTTCCATCCATCTTCATCTATCACCTTCGTCGCATTGTTATGCTACAAAATTGAGCAACCAACATTCCTTCAACAATCAACCTTCAAAATCTTGCATTCTTGTGCAGGTGGAGAAGAGCCATGGAGGTCAACCAAGTCTAGTTTGAGAATTGGTTTGCATATCTTTCATTTATTTGCATTTTCATTCTAGTTTGTGCTTCATGGTGCTTGATAGGATTTAATTAGTTTATTGTTTTCAACACATTAAACTTGCTGATTTTTCCCTATCTACACTATAGAGTGCAAAGTGTTGCTTGAGAGTGATGGATGCTAAGAGAATTCTTGAGAAAGTGTGTAGAGAGTTGAATTGAATGCTTAGAAGGTAGAAATGAAGGAAGAAGGAGTGAATTTGAAGGAGGAATGAAGAAAACAACCATATTCGGGTTAGTCAATCGAAGGGGGCATTACAAATTGACCTCCAATGGGAAGTGTAATGCCTTTGTAGGCTCTAGATGTAGGAATCTGCCAGGGATGTAAGCATGTTGTGTGGGAATCCTTGACAGTTATTCCTTTGCCGATACACAAAAAAACCGCCAAGTGGAACGAAGAAAGTGGGCTTATGTGGATTTTAGCCTTGAAATTTGGCTTTCTAAAGTGAGGAGGGGTAAAAGGGGAATTTGCATAAGGGGTGCAAATTCACACCTATACAGAAAGATATCAGATACCTTCAGCTCAAAGCCTTCAAGAACCCTAACATGAAGTTTGCACTGCTCTGTTTAATTTCACATCACACTCATCACTTGCAACAATCTCAAATCTATCTTGCTTCTTATTCTTTTCACACCCTCTTGCATCAAAACCATACATATTTATATCAAGTTCTATCTCAAAAACTTTCTCGATTGTCATTCACTAGCCATTATACATTCAAATTCAAAATAGGTCAACACCTAAACATTCCCACAGTGGATAGGAATGAAAGGTGACCTACATAAATCCTTGATTAGGACCCAAATAGATCCCAACACACTTCAACACACTTCCACAAGCCTTGCATGTAGTGTTAAACACAAGGTCAACCAACACATGTGCAAGACACCATAGACATTAAGTATGTTAGCTCTCAAAAATGCAGGTAAGAATACCTCAAGAGGTTGCCAATCTCTTGGTACGTTTTAGGGTAACAGACAAGGCCAAATGGTTTAGACCTTCTTCTCTTTAGGTGCTGCTAGACCTAGGTAGGTATACCTATATGTATAAAGCAGACTTAAGATTGTATGACTTGACTAAATTGATGGATCTATTACGATGGCACAAATGTAATAGATAAAAGCTTGCAGACTACTCCTACTCCTAATATTAAACTTGAAATGTGAATGTTTTTGAACAAAGATTTTATAGAATTCTAAGATGTGGATGGTGTGACCAGTGCCTACTTCTGTTGGGCTAATGGAGTCAAGAGGTAAATAATATTTGTGTCCAATTTCTGGATACAATTCAAATTGTTTGGCACTTTTATGTTTATAACTTGTATAAACAGGCAAGAGTGTAATTATCAGATTCTTCTTAATAATCCTAATGTCCTTTTCCAAATTACTGTGATTAATTAGAAGGATTTAATCCTATCTTGCAGGAACCAATTAACTGAACCACACAAGAGCAACAAGTGTGCTTTGATAAATTGAAGAATATCCTAGATATTTCAATTTAAATAATCAGGAAGTGACAACCTTGGAGACAACCAAATAATATTTTTCAAAGAAATTCAACAAACAACTGACACCATATTTGAATCACCAAATTTATGGATTCTTCTCCATTACATAATTTGAAAAGATTTTACAATGTACAACATGATATTTATTTCAGCAATAGCTCACCCTATCCAACTACCTAACCTACTTATTTCTCCTAAATCTCCTCCCTTTAATGACTTGATTTTATTGTACATATATACATTGTTTCTTTAGGGTTGTGACTCTTCACAACATCTGTTTGGTGCAACTCTTCAGTTATCATCGAAAAATAAAATATTTAATTAATTTCCCTTTTGGAAAATTAAAATATTTTAATCTTTGTTATCTTTTTCCTTCGTGAAAATTAATTCAATAATCTTCCTTTGTTGGAAATCTTCACTTAACTTTTTTACTGATATGTATCTCCAATATGTCCTTTGGTAAAAATAATTATCCCATTTTTTCCTCTTGATGCAAATTGATTTATTTACGCTTTCACATGAAAATATTTTTTAGGTAAAATAATTACCTAATTGATTAATTCTTCCATAAAAATATTTTACCTCCCAAAACACTCTTACACCTTTGGTAAAAAATATCTTTCCTTCTAGTGAAAATATTTCATAATCTTTTACCCTTTATGCTTCTTGTGAATAAAATAATTCTCCACTTTGAAATCCCCTCGATAAAATGAATAAAATTTATTTTTCCTCAAAGTATTATCGATTTCCACCATAAACATATTTCATTCAATTTTTCGTTTGCATTATGACCATACACACTCACATGTGGGTAACATAAAGCATCGGGAAGCATTATTTTATCTTACATCAATATCTGAAAGTCTTTCGAATTCAAATTGTTGTAGGAAGATTGTATCACCAAGACATCATTCATGTCTTGCAGATATCGCCAAGACATCAAACCACTCTTGCAGATATTGGTGAGACATATGAAGTCGCCAAGACATTTGAAAACTCTTGTAGATATCGCCGAGACATATGAAGTCGCCAAGACAATTGAAAACTCTTGCAGATATTGCCGAGACATATGAAGTCGCCAAGAAATTTGAAAACTCTTGCAGATATCGCTGAGACATATGAAGGTGCCAAGACATTTGAAAACTCTTGTAGATGTCGCCAAGACATTTGAAAACTCTTGCAGATATCGCCGAGACATATGAAGTCGCCAAGACATTTGAAAACTCTTGCAGATGTCGCCGAGACATATGAAGTCGCCAAGACATTTGAAAACTCTTGCAGATGTCACCGAGACATATGAAGTCGCCAAGACATTTGAAAACTCTTGCAAATGTCGCCGAGACATATGAAGTCGCCAAGACATTTGAAAACTCATTCATGTCTTCTCGATTCAGAAAGACCTCAAATATATCTTGCAGATTCGACAAGACCTCAAACCTGTCTTGCCGATGCACTTTTTCTTTGCTGCACAGTGACGAAAATGAGCCAGGTAGCCTCCAAAATGGCTTTTGAAAACCGATCAAATGATGTTGAAAAGCCATGAAAATGCACCAGTATGTTGAGCCATGATAGGGGAACATGTTTACTAGATGATTTGGCATAAAATGATCCAGAATGAAAACTGTTAATGCTCAAAGTTTCCCATTCAACATTTTTTTGAAAAATTGCACCTGTCAAACTATGTAAAACTCATTTTATTTTGATTTTGAAAAAATACCAAATGACGTCCAAACACCCTAAAAATTGTCATGGAGGTAGAATTTGGTGTAGAGAATTGAAGGCACCAATCTGTTTGTGATTATCGTCATCCATTTTCTTAATATTCACCTTCAAAGTTGACCATTTTAACAGATTCCACTATGTTAACAGATTTTCTAGAAAACCAATCAACTTGTTGCTTCGAAACATTGTCAAATCAGATCCTATGAGGCTGAAAATTTGCAGATACACTCACATATGATAAATGAACATGTCTGCAAAGTGATTTCGCTTGAAATTGAACAGATCCAAAATTATAATTTTTCAAAATGTGCTCCTGAGATTGCTTTTACACTTGAATTTCTGAGTGTTAAAATCCTCTTTTTCAATATGGAGACCTAAAATTTACATGAAATTTTAAGTCCCAACAATGGCTCCTTCTGGGGATGAATGATTGTGAGATCATATCCAGATCACTGGAAGAGCAAACCAAATATTTTATTCTTTGAACAGCAAATTAAAATTCCTTTCCTATCATGAACTGTTATGGTTTTCTGAAAAACCACACCATCGCTGATGGCTCAAGGCCACCAAAAATAGAGGCCCCTATTTTCCTCTATCAAACACCTTGCTTTGATATACTTTCATCAAATCCTTCTTAAGAATATTCATGCAACCAACCTTATCACTGTTATTGAAAACTTCTAGAAGATCATTGTGTTCAGCTTGACCCAAATTCCTTTCACCATTCTGTAGTTCATATCTTCCATCACCATGAAATAAATTTTTTCCATCTTCACCATACAATGTCTACGCATATTCAATGCAACATTTCTCATTATTTTGCTCATTATCATGTACTGCAAAATGATCTTTTGGCTGCACTGAGAATTCATTATCATAATGCTTCTTATGTAAATCTGAGAATTCTATTATATTAACATTTTTTGAAATAATCAAATCTGAAAGATCTTTTACTTCCTCCGTATCATTGATTGGAAATGAGATAAAATTCTGATCTACACAATCATCATCATGAATATATTTGAATCAATTAATGATGGAGATAAATTTTCTGAATCTTGTTGTGTATGTTTTCTATATTCTGCTGCCAGTAAATCTGAAATTTGTTCACTATTGAGTGAACCTGCTTCTGTATCCAAATCATTGCTGATGTATTCATCAAAAAATGGCAATTCAAGTGCTTTTATCTCACATTCAATTGTTTCACAAATTGGTACATCATTTTGATTATTAGAAAACATTTCATCTTCAACGTAAAGTGGATTTGAGAACACATAAAATTTCTGCTCTGGCACACCTTGGCAAAATGTCATTTGATCATCTTCTATCTTTTCATCATACAATGGATTTGAAAAAAAATTAAAACCATTTTCAGATGTACAAACCTCTTCTTCATCAAATGTGTCTCCATGGATTTCAACTGCAGCTGAAGGTATTAGTTGTTCATTGTCATATGAACTTGCTTCTTCTTCTTGATCATCACCAGAACTACAAGAATCATTTTGTTGTAGATCAACATCTAAATATTCAACAGATCCTTCATAACATACACTGTCACAATCTGTTATGCAAGAGAGAATTTCTATATCTTTTTCTTCCTCATGTTGGTTGTCATAGGAATCATTCTGACTTGCACTTGTCTCATCTTCTATTGGCTGCATTGTCTGATCAATGTCTCTATCTTCATCGATGACGTCACCATTGTCTTCATACCTTTTCTTATCTGCAATATCAGTCCATTCATTTGCCATTCTGTGGAACAAAGAGTACCCAGATTCTCCTTCACATCTCCTTACTTCAAGAAATGCATCTAATGGATAAATTCCACATCCTGATTTTGTGATGGAGTCCTGGCTTTGAGTATGTACATACTCATCTTCTTCTTCAAATTGTTGATTCTGGCATACATATTGCTGCAAGTTCTATTTTTTTTAATCTCTAATAACCCATGGGAAGCCCAATTTGGTGTAGACAGATTTCCATATTTCTCAAGAAATTGATCCTGAAATCCTTGGAGAGAATCAATAGAAAATATCGGTAGGCTATTAAACCAATCCCTAGCTTCATGAATGAGTGACATCAGGAATAGCCTCATATGTAAATCCTCATAAGGTATATCCAAATCTTGGATGAAAGCATTAAAATTCCTCAAATGATCTTCAATAGTAATTGTACTACTCCCTGTAAACTTAGGAACAAGGCTTCTCCAACTACCATCCATAGGGTAAGGGTACAATTGAAACCCTGTTAGATCAAATTGCCTGATTATTGTTGTGAATTGTTGAGGGGGAGGATTAGGTGGATGTTGATACTGGTACAATAGATTATTGTATTGTGTATGAGAATGTGGCACATATTGTTGACCATGAGGTGATTGTGGTGAATATATATTCTGTTGTGTATGATATGCATTGCCTGCATTGTGAAGTAATGCTCTCTTGCTCTCAACTTCTATTTTCAATTTGTTTAGTTAATCTCTCAGCACATTCAAAGGTAATTCCCAAAGGTTGTCACGCATTTTTCATCAAAATTTTACTACAGTCGCCACTCACTTTCTTAAAAGTGAGAAAAATGAAATTATTCTTGATTTACCTAGCTGATTCACTTTTCCTCAAACTTCTAAACTATGAATTTCTCCTCAATAATTCTATATGATGGTCTTCAACCGAATATTCTGAAATATCTCCCCAGTAGAGTCGCCAATTTTTTAGGTGTGTGACTCGGATGGGGAGTGCAAATGAAACAATTGTGAACCTTTAGTTAAAGATTGATTTTAGAACTTTATCGACTCTATGGATGGATAGGCTGGAACCAAATTTTTTGATGTTTGTCCCCAGCAGAGTCGCCAATTTGTTAGCTCTCAAAAACGTAGGTAAGAATACCTCAAGAGGTTTCCAATCTCTTGGTACATTTTAGGGTAACAGACAAGGCCAAATGGTTTAGACCTTCTTCTCTTCAGGTGCTGCTAGACCTAGGCGGGTATACCTATATGAATAAAGTAGACTTAAGAGTGTATGAATTGACTAAATTGATGGATCTATTATGATGGCACAAATGTAATATATAAAAGCTTGTAGACTACTCCTACTCCTAATATTAAACTTGAAATGTGAATGTTTTTGAACAAAGATTTTATAGAATTCTAAGATGTGGATGGTGTGACCAGTGCCTACTTCTGTTGGGCTAATGGCATCAAGAGGTAAATAATATTTGTGTCCTATTTCTAGATACAATTCAAATTGTTTGGCACTTTTATGTTTATAACTTGTATAAACAAGCAAGAGTGTAATTATCAGATTCTTCTTAATAATCCTAATGTCCTTTTCCAAATTACTGTGATTAATTAGAAGGATTTAATCCTGTCTTATAGGAACCAATTAACTGAACCACACAAGAGCAACAAGTGTGCTTTGATAAATTGAAGAATATCCTAGATATTTCAATTTAAATAATCAGGAAGTGACAACCTTGGAGACAACCAAATAATATTTTTCAAAGAAATTCAACAAACAACTGACACCATAATTGAATCACCAAATTTATGCATTCTTCTCCATTACATAATTTGAAAAGATTTTACAATGTACAACATGATATTTATTTCGGCAATAGCTCACCCTATCCAACTACCTAACCTACTTATTTCTCCTAAATCTCCTCCCTTTAATGACTTGATTTTATTGTACATATATACATTGTTTCTTTAGGGTTGTGACTCTTCACAACATCTGTTTGGTGCAACTTTTCAGTTATCATCGAAAAATAAAATATTTAATTAATTTCCCTTTTGGAAAATTAAAATATTTTAATCTTTGTTATCTTTTTCCTTCGTGAAAATTAATTCAATAATCTTCCTTTGCTGGAAATCTTCACTTAACTTTTTTACCAGTATGTATCTCCAATATGTCCTTTGGTAAAAATAATTATCCCATTTTTTCCTCTTGATGCAAATTGATTTATTTACGCTTTCACATGAAAATATTTTAGGTAAAATAATTACCTAATTGATTAATTCTTCCATAAAAATATTTTACCTCCCAAAACACTCTTACACCTTTGGTAAAAAATATCTTTCCTTCTAGTGAAAATATTTCATAATCTTTTACCCTTTATGCTTCTCGTGAATAAAATAATTCTCCACTTTGAAATCCCCTCGATAAAATGAATAAAATTTATTTTTCCTCAAAGTATTATCGATTTCCACCATAAACATATTTCATTCAATTTTTCGTTTGCATTATGACCATACACACTCACATCTGGGTAACATAAAGCATCGGGAAGCATTATTTTATCTTACATCGATATCTGAAAGTCTTGCCGATTCAAATTGTTGTAGGAAGATTGTATCGCCAAGACATCATTCATGTCTTACAGATATCGCCAAGACATCAAACCACTCTTGCAGATATTGGTGAGACATATGAAGTTTCCAAGACATTTGAAAACTCTTGCAGATATCGCCGAGACATATGAAGTCGCCAAGACAATTGAAAACTCTTGCAGATATCGCCGAGACATATGAAGTCGCCAAGACATTTGAAAAATCTTGCAAATGTCACAGAGACATATGAAGTCGCCAAGACATTTGAAAACTCTTGCAGATATCGCCGAGACATATGAAGTCGCCAAGACATTTGAAAACTCTTGCAGATGTCACTGAGACATATGAAGTCACCAAGACATTTGAAAACTCTTGCAGATGTCGCTGAGACATATGAAGTCGCCAAGACATTTGAAAACTCTTGCAAATGTCACCGGGACATATGAAGTCGCCAAGACATTTGAAAACTCATTCATGTCTTGCCGATTTGGCAAGACCTCAAATATGTCTTGAAGATTCAGTAAGACCTCAAACTTGTCTTGCCGATGCACTTTTTCTTTGCTGCATAGTGACGAAAATGAGCCAGGTAGCCTCCAAAATGGCTTTTGAAAACCAATCAAATGATGTTGAAAAGCCATGAAAATGCACTAGTATGTTGAGCCATGATAGGGGAACATGTTTACCAGATGATTTGGCACAAAATGATCCAGACTAAAAACTGTTAATGCTCAAAGTTTCCCATTCAACATTTTTTTGAAAAATTGCACCTGTCAAACTGTGTAAAACTCATTTTATTTTGATTTTGAAAAAATACCAAATGACATCCAAACACCTTGAAAATTGGCATGGAGGTAGAATTTGGTGTAGAGAATTGAAGGCACTAATCTGTTTGTGATTATCATCATCCATTTTCTTAATATTCACCTTCAAAGTTGACCATTTTAGATTCCA
Organism: Sequoia sempervirens; assembly: GCA_007258455.2. Lineage (NCBI taxonomy): Eukaryota > Viridiplantae > Streptophyta > Pinopsida > Cupressales > Cupressaceae > Sequoia > Sequoia sempervirens. Next base: position 17,631 of record VDFB02351295.1, read on the forward strand.
CTATGTTGACAACAGATTTTTTAGAAAACCCATCAACTTGTTGCTTCGAAACATTGCCAAATCAGATCCTATGAGGCTAAAAATTTGCAGAGACACTCACATATGATAAATGAACATGTCTGCAAAGTGATTTCGCTTGAAATTGAACAGATCCAAAATTATAATTTTATAAAATGTGCTCTTGAGATTGCTTTTACACTTGAATTTCTGAGTGTTAAAATCCTCTTTTTCAATATGGAGACCTAAAATTTAAATGAAATTTTAAGTCCCAACAAAGTACATGCTTCTTTAGAGCAATCTGAAAGTTCCATACAACATAATTCACTTGAAATCAATCTAGAATAATCCACAAACTACATAAGATTCATCAAAAACTTCATTGAAGCTCGCATCAATAAATACTTCAACTTAGGATAACTGATAACCCTTAATTGCATACTAATAAATGAAACTCTCACTGTACTACACCAAATCATGTAAAAACTTGAATCATAGAAATATAAAAGCATTATAAGCAACTTCCCAAATCTGCACAACCTGAATCCAAACAACAGAGAAACGTGGAGCAAATACATTTGTCCTAGACCACAGAAAACATCACTGAACAACTAGTTCACACACTGGTGAAAATATCTTACACTGCACAAGGATCTAAAAACCCAAATTCTGAATATAGAAATTTTTGTTAACCTTTAATAACTTGTAAGATCTACATAGGCATAGAATCAACATAGAAAGAGCACATAGCACAATATTGGAGCACATTATGAACATTTGCACAACACAATTTACTCTATCTATTAAATTTTCTCAAAAGCACTTGGAAATCAAGTACCAAAGACATCATCTCAGCTCATTATTTCATTCCAACTCATCTTCAAACTCTACAACAAAATAATAGCTCTATGTACTCACAACACTTCCTTAAGGTCTCAACTACACATGCACAACCTATTTTCCTCTTTTCTACAATTTTCTCAATATCCTCAACACCTTCATCCCATAATTGACATTAATGAAAATACCAACCAATAGACTTCCTGTTGACATAAATGACAAAACCATCATACTTGCAATAGGTTTGCTCTGGTTTAGTTATTTCTTGAGGCATGCATGGATAATATCTGGGAGAAATTTTACTTTTCAGTAATTCTTATGCTTTGTTTTAGAATAGATGCTTTATATTCTAGAAAATCTTCCAAAAATGATAAATACATGGAGTTTTATTATAAATCTTTCGATTCCATTAAGTTGTTGAATGCTTAATGCTAAATATACTTGAATGTATGTAAGTTAATTTGAGTTTCATGAAATATTATTACAAATGTTTTAATTTCATGAAGTTATTGAGTAACATTTGAATTATTGGACTTAGATTATGTTTCTATCTTTCGAATACCAGCCAATTCTTAACAACTATTTACCCCTTGTGTTTAATAGAAAAATCACAATGAACCTTGAGTGAACCTAGTGTGTCAAGACTTGACATAAATGAGCCTTGGGATCAAGCCAAGTTTGCATTAGATTTAGGTTTCTCGATGGAGTCCTTTAAGAAAGGTAGGTTCCCATGGTACTCTTTGAGAATTTATCTACATTTTAGTGTGTGTGTGTGCAACATTCACATCAACAGAAGTGGCACTAGAAGGAGGGCCTTTTTTGTTTTAAAAGAAGGAAGCTGAAGTGTCATAGAGTCACTAGGCCCTGGTCTAGTGATCCTCATGTGACATTAGTCAAACTTAGTGGTCGTATGTCATCTAGTTCCCAAGGGTCAAGGATTGTAAACATGGTACCGTAAAATCCAATTGCTGTTATACCACCCCTTCTTGCAGTGATGTATTTCTATAACATATAATCACCTATTTAATTTTTTGTGTATAATGATCTTTCAAAGAATTTAGATAGATTGTGTCTGAAGTACTATCTTCACAAATATTCAGATGAGCATATCAATATCTTCAAGGATACATGCTTTAGAGCAAGGATACAACATAAAGATGTGTACATTGTTTCCCTACATGTTAAGTGATGAATTTTACCAGTGGTATACCAACATGCCTTGTAATTTTGTAGGACATTGCAAGACATGGAAATTTAATTCATAGCTAGGTTCAGAATGCCAATATATCTTTCCTTTCTATATTGTCAGTTTGCTCGGATAAAAAGGTTTGATGGTGAACCTATAACTTCTTTTAACAATAGATTCCAAAAGGCTTATTCTAGGTTGCAAGCACCCTACGTGGTAGATAATTTTTCTACCATTGTTGTTTATTACATGGAAGTTGACCCATAGACTGTGATGTTTGTAAAATGAAGGGAAAATCCTCCTACTACTCTAACCAAAGCCTATATAGAAGCCATAAGTGTGAATTTAGAAATGAAACACCTTAGAAGTGGATTGTCTGTGAATGGAGAAAATGGATTGAACAACTATCCTATACCGAGTGTGAGTGGAGTTCCGTTAAATTATAAAATGACTCCTAACTCTTTTCCTATAGTGGTCAATAATGGGACATTTCCTTAGAATAGTTTCTCTCAATCGAGAAATAATCAAGCTTTGGTCCCACACCCTAATCTAGCTATCACAGAAATACATCCCAATGGAAATTATTTCTTCACACAGACTCAAGAGAGTCAAAGAGTTAAGACTCAAGAAGATGAAGAAGAGGTTAAGGAAATAACTTCTCAACTTAAGATATTAACCACCGAGGTTATACAATTAAGAAATAAAAATTTTTACTCTCAGAGTAACAATCAAAATTTGCAAGGTCGAGCATACAATGCTCCTAGACCACCTAGACCTTGGAACACATGACCAAGCAATGAAGGAGTATCCACACCTTTAGATAATTATAATTCCTCTGAAGATAGGTCTATGTCTAAGGTAAATTAGCTAAAATCACTATGAACAATTGGTGTAGAATTCATAATACAAATGCTCATTTAGAAGTGGACTGCCCATAGTTAAAAAATGTATTAGATATTTTTATGGATGCAACACTCTATAATGATCAGTGTGACTCTCAGCCACCTCAAGGGAACGAGTTAGTTCTAGTCAGATACAACTCCACGTTAGCTCTACACAGTTATGTTTGTTTGAGTCACCCACCATTGCTAAGAGTCATACCTATGATCAAGAGGGTAGGTCGACCATGACTTTAGAAACATACACGTTTCCTTACCAAGATGAAGCTGATGAAATTCATGCTTTTCAATAGTATCCAAAATGACATAGCTACAATTTGAGGAGTAATACCAATGGTAGAAGTAGATTTAAAGGGCCTTTGACTACGTCAATCCCACCCAACAACTTTAACACTCCACTTGATGAAAAACCTAGTAACGCTTCAAGGTTACCAAAGGTGACCTCACAATACAATAAATCACAAAATATTTCATGGAGTGGAAAAATAAAATTCGCTGATCAAATTAATTTAACCAATTATTTGGAAAAAGAAATCAAAAAGGTAAAAATCAGCCTATCTTTATCAAAATTGCTTAAGACTCCTGTAATTAGGAAAGCTTTCTTAAATATGTTAGAAGAGTTCCCTAAAGAAAGCATAATCAGTAAAGAGATGTAGGAAAAAGACAACTCTATTAAGGAAAAAGACAAAAACATGGTTCCTATGGTAGAAGCACATGTAGGATTTTATAAGGGAAAGATAGAATCCCTACCATTTTTTCTAACACTGAGAATATTTGGTAAAAATATTCATAATTTCCTGTAGATTCAAGAGCATCTACCAATGAGATGCCTTTTTCCATATGTCAAAATCTACGCTTAACCCCCAAAAATTCCTTAAATAAAGTTACTCAACTAGATAAAGCTGAGATAAATATAGTCAGAGAGTTAACTAACATCCATATGAAGTTAGCATCATACCCTAGAATTTACTATTATATTGACATCCAAGAGGTCGAGATACCAGGCACGTACAAGATGCTTTTGAGTAGAGATTGGTCAAAGAATTTGAAAAGATATATGACCATTGACTTCTCACATATGTGGTTACCCTAGAAACAAGTCCCTTATCGGATTAGGATAGAGAGAGAACCACGTATGAAACACATGATCACAAATTACAACCAAAAAAATGAAGTTCTATACATAGATGTAGAACCAGGTGTATATGGAATCAAAAGTTCTAGAGTTAAGATAAAAGAAGTTTTCATGTGTAATGCAGAAAAGCATAATTAGATAACTCTTGAGAAAGACATGTTAGTTAAATCTGACTATGATTATTCCAAAGGAGAAGATAGTCACTTAGACAAGTTCTAGAAGAATATTGTTAGAGAAGCTCGAAAGAGCAAGAAAACTAAAGATTCACTAAATTTTTTGTTGTTACAAGGTTGGTGTAGGTTACACAACTCTGCACATTCAGAGAACAATAGCATAATGTGCTTAGAGATCATACACAAAATCAAAGATCAACGTTGTCAGGAAAGTATAACTCTTAACAGGTTTGGGCCTGAAATACTCGAAGATAAAACATAAGAAACACAGGTTGAAAACATTAACTTATCTGTTCTTAAGAATGCTAAAATCAAAGCCATTGAGGATCACACATGGAACCTTAGGTTCAATGGGTCAAAATATAAACAAGGAATTGAAGTCAGGGTTGAGCTGATCAGTCCCAAAGATAAGTCATTTCTTGTTTCCTATAGATTACAATTTCAATGTACTAACAATGTGGTAGAATATGATGCCCTCATCCACAGTTTGATGATCGTAATCAAGAAGAAAGTTAAAATTCTTGATATTTTTGGTGACTCAGAACTATTGGTCAAGCAAGTCAGGAAATAATATATTTATCATTACAGACACTTGTCCAGCTATCGACACTGAGTGTGGGAATTGATAGAAGATTTTGATGCTTTTAACATCACTAATATCCCATGAAGATTCAATCAGAGAGAAGATGCTTTAGCTACTACTGCCAGTACTCTAGAAATGTTGGATGCTTTCAATTTGAGAAAGTTTACTATCGAGCTAGTACAATTGCCCTCGTTTCTAGATAATGTTACAAATCTGCAGGTGTTTGAAGATGACTGTCACATTTTTGAGGCTCAAATAATTGAGGAAGTAGATCACCCGGATGGAAAAATTCAAGATGAAGAGTTAGCTCAAGACAAATATAATAATATTTTGAAGGGAATAATTTAGTTAGAAATATTATTTTATGTGGATCAGATAATTCGATAGAAATACCTACCTAAAACTGACGGGGGGTAGTTCGAATTGTATAATCTGAATACTAAGGAGAACCCAAAGAATGTGTTTATAGGGAAGGTATGTACTGAGTTAGAATGAAGAAATATTGCTCAGGCACTTAGGGATTACTAGAAAGTTATAGCATGGATGTATGAAGATTTAAAGGCATGTCACTTCCATTATTACTCATACAATCTCACTAAAGCCTGATGCAAAACCTTTACAGCAGAAATAATTCCCCGTGAATGCACTTCTAGAACCTGTGATTCGAAAAGAAGTACAAAAGCTCCTCTCATCCAGGATCATTTTTCCCATCAGAAATTCTACTTGTGTGGCTAATCTAGTGCCAGTTAGAAAGAATAATGGAGACATTTGACTATATATGGATTTCTGAAATCTTAACAAGGTGTCTGAAAAAGATAACTATCTCTCGCCTTCATTATATGAGGTACTAAAAATTGTTAATGGTTTGTAGATGATGTCCTTCTTGGACAGATTCTATGGGTATAACCACTTAATGGTCGTGAAAGAGGATAGGATGAAGAAATTTTTTACCACAAAGTGGGGAACTTTCACTTACAAGAGGATGTCATTTGGACTAATAAATGTTGGAACCACATTCCAGAGAGCTATGTATTATTCCTTCTGAGACTTGGTAAGAAAGTGTATTATTATATATGGACGACCTCACAGTTTTTTCTAAGAAAAACATAGATCATGTTTGTGATCTTAGAGGAATATTATAGAAATTTGAAACATATGGAGTTTCACTAAATCCTAAGAAATACATTTTCAAGGTGACTGAAGGAAAACTACTTGGACATATTATCTCTGAAAGAGGTATTTCAATAGATCCATATCAAGTGAGTACCTTAATCAAACTATAGCCCCTAGGAAGTAATAAATAATTAAAGTCATACTTCGGCAAGATTAATTTCATCCAGAAGTTTATCACAAGATTCACCGAGATAGTGAAACATCTCAACAATATGTTGAAGAAATATGCCAAAATTGAGTGGACAATGAGACCAAGCTTGCCTTAGAGAACATGAAAAATGTAATTGTAGAAGCACCGGTGTTGGTAAGCTTGGATTATGTTAAACCATTTTATATTACTCTTTTTCTTTTGGTCATACATGTGCAATTGCACTAACACAAAGAGGTGAGAACAAATAAGAAGAACCAATTGCTTTAATGAGTGCTCCCTTTAAAGAGGCAGAGCTAAGATATATGGATATTAAGAAATAATCTTTTTCTTTAGTCAATGCGATAATAAAGTTGTGACACTACATGCTTACAAGCATAGTTAAGGTGATTGTACCCAATGCAACAATAAAGATGCTACTAACACAAAGTGAGCTAGGAGAAAAAAGAGCTAAATGGGTTATGATTTTGCAAGAGTTTGATTTAGAAATTATACCCATGAAGTTAGTTCGCAGGCAAGCCTTAGTTAAATCCATTATTGAGATTGATCCATAGATTTCTAGCCAACATTATACCCTATATGTAGAAGATCAAGATGATTGGTACTCAGATATATGGTACTATTTGGTTAGTAACAATTGTTTGGACCATATGCAAAGGAATCAAAGAAGAGCCCTAAAAGTTAAAGCCCAGAGCTATATGATTAAAGGAGGGGTTCTATTTAAGAGAAATCATGAAGGGATTTATTTGAGATGTTTAAATAAGAGAGAATCAAGTGAAGTGCTGCAAGAAATACATGATAGATTTGGCACAAATCATGGAGTTCCCTTGGCCACTGCACACCTCATTCTAAGAGCTGGCTATTATTGGACTACTATTTTCAAAGACATGTATGAGAGTGTAAAACACTGTTATGTTGGCATATGGATTCTAGTGTTGTCATTGATGGCAACCTAAGTCATTATTCCGGTCCATAGATAAGGATTTGTTCATACCGATAGGCAGAGTAAAGAACAAAGTATTACCAGAAGAAAGAATGAAGAATAGGGTATCCAGTTAGTATGTTGATCTGTATGCTTCACCGGATTATCATTTTGAGTTGTGGATCTCAGGGAAAGTTGTTAAGTATCTACTTTATCTTATTGTGAAGTTTTGTGATGTCACATTAATCGCTGTATAATTTAGAAGATCCGGCAGGATGATTTTCCTTTTGTTAGCTCATGGTGGCCGACTTAGTGAATATGGCATGTCGCAGATTTTCGAGGTATAATTAATTAAGGTATTCTTGTGTTGGAAATTTTTTTTTGGGCCCTAGCTATGGTTTGACTGACTTATGTGGATGCACATTAAAGATTACTCATGATCTGAGTCAACATTTGAAAGATATTTTCTATTCCATTGAAGCTGACATGTAGCGATTGAATTCTTGATAGCAGATATATATATATATATATATATAAGAGATCAGTTAATTCATTTTGGTGGATGATGTGTGTATGTTCAAATTGTGTGAAGAGAAAAAGGGTTGTTGAGTGATTTGGCACATTTTCACTTGTGCAGAAGAGGATTGTTGTGAAGTGAATTAAGGAAGAACAAAGAAAATTGCAGAATCGGTAAAAAAGATAGAAGATTGTCTACTGAGCCTTACTGAAATTGTGATCAAGAATTTGTAGATGCTACTTTCTCAGTTCAACTTCTTGTTGCAATCCAAATATATTGTAAGGAAGTGAGCCTTCCTGATTTTGAGCAGTGAGCTCTAGGCAGTGTCCCTGAATGCATGTGCATTCCCCTTTTTCTTCATACTTTTAACAAAGTATAAATTGTGGATTAACCTCCACCATGGTTTTTCCCCTAATAGGGTTTCCACATAAAAATCTTGGTGTTATGGTGTTTTGATTGTTTCCTTCAAGTGCTTGGATCTTTGATTTTTTTAAAATACTGTAAATGGTTTAAGAATTGGATTGTAATGATAAAATTTGTTGAACACTGATTCACCCCCCCTCTCAGTGGTCCTTGAGTCCAACAACTGGTATCAGAGCCCAGTTCCTCTGAAGAAGTTTAAAAGCTTGAGGTGGATCTTGGAATGCAATGGACTCTGGTGGTCTTCAACAAAATCTTTTGGTGGAACTTGATGATCTTGATCAGTCTAAAGCAGAACTCCTAGAATTAAAATCAAATCTTGAGGATGCTAAAAAATTCATTCAATCATTGAAGGATAAAATCAATGAGTCAATGTGAGGTGGCTTATCAATGTTGGAATTTTATTCAATGCAAACTTTCAATTTCTTTTCCCTTTCCAAACACAATATGGGAGTTATTTCAAGCATGGCCAATTTTGTTCAGGTCCTCTTTCTTTGCATGTATATGGATCATTATTCCTACTCTTGTGATCTGGAATATATGGTGGGAAAAAAATATGAGGGTTTTTCAGGAAAATCAAATCTCCGGTTGAAGTGTTAATATTAAAAATAGAGAAAGCCATTTCAGAAGTTAATTCTTTTGTCCAAAGGGATAAGTTTATAAATTCTTCATTTACAAATTGGGATAGTTTAATTCTTCAAAGTTGGAAATTCTTTAAACTACCATTTGATGACAACCTTTTGAAGAAGGATGCTACAAAAATAAATAGAACTTCAGTTTCTTGGCTTCCTCCACAAGAGGGTTTTGTGAAATTGAATTTTGATGGTGCATCTAAAGGTAATCCGGGACTCTCCGGTGTGGGCATATGCTTTCGAAGTGAGGCAGGGGAAGTTCTAGCAGCTTATGCTATTCACTTACCCAATGCTACAAATAACTATGCTGAGGCACAAGCATTACTTCATGGTTTGGAATTGGCAATTCAGAGGGGTTATTCAAAAATACATATTGAAGGAGATTCATTGATTATCATTAATGCACTCAGGATGAGGAAAATACAAAGTTGGAAGATCTTCATTATATTCTTAACAAATTATGGGCTTTACTTGATAATTTTGAAATTTTAATAATCACACATACTTATCGCGAGGGTAATAAAGTGGCCGACTATCTAGCAGTATTGGGGAGCGAACATGATAATTTAAAGGAACCAAATGTTCCTATTCAAATAGAGGCATTCCCAAATCTAATTGATTTAATTAAGGAAGATAAACAAGGCATCAATAAATAGAGGAATTTTAAATTCTAATCAAATGTTTATTTTTTCAGCTTACATCAGTTTGGTCAACATCTTATTGCATCAACATTTATTCTTTGGTACTACTGATGATCTTGTGTTACGTTTGCAGGATTTTCTATGGGTTCAATTCTTCGTGCCACATGATGGCATGTGCGGCTTCAAATGTCATGGCTTATTAACACATTGGTAGTACTTTTAAACACATCTAAAAAGAAATCTTACATTCAGCCAAGGCATCTCAATCGAATTTCTATGCAAGCAATATCAGGATTGTACAAATGAGGTGGCACATTGGGCATTCAGTAGGGATATTGCAGTTTGGAGGTATCAGTACTATTAAGACTTGTGCCATTTCTAAATTTGGCTGAAGCCCTCATAAATCATATATGCCATTGCTAAATTTTTCTGTCAGTACAAATGGTAATAGATTTTAAAGCCAATTTTCATTGGCGGCATAGAGGGTACAATACTGGCATGAATCTATAAGACGGATGATGGAATATATATTTTGAAATCCTTCACCCGTGCTATCCTTACTAAGTGTTATTTCCAATGTTTCATCGTGAAAATTTGCATAGGAAAATGGATTTTAATAACATGCCTCATTCATTTTCTTTAAATAGTTTTATTTATCAGTGTTTAGCTTCCTGGAGACTCCAAAAGTATGTAATTAGCAGAATTCAAAGACCGTAATTATAGAGTTCCAATTAAGGTGAAACCATGGGAGGAGCCTTTTTCTGCTTGCATTGAAAAAGAGGAACTACAAAAGGTATTCAAAGTTAAATGCAAATCGGTTTTAAATTGCATTAAGGTTATCATTGGCGAGGATGTTTTGCATACAAAGCTCCAAAGGTTAATTTTTCCTACAAACTTGCTTTCAATTTTCTTATCTAATACTTTGGTCTTGGTCCAAAACTTTGACACTCTAAAGATTATTGCTAACAAGTTTGTGGTCAGTGCATACTTGGAAAATGATGCTTTGTTAAGCAATGTACAAAAGTATGATTTCACTTCAGGTGAAGGCTTCATTGGAGGCTTGTTTCCAAGACACCTCTTGTATTAGAAGAAGATGTATGTTGAGATATTTCAAGGCATGTTGTTATCTATAATGCATGATACATATGCGCATCTATACCAAGTTCTAAAAAAATATGAGTCTGCTATTTCTATGGAGGAGATTGATGACTTTAAAACAAAATATCATGCAATTTCTTTTTTGAGAAGCCATATTTGTATTCATGACTTGCAACTTCCATCTTCATCAAAATTTGCTAAAAAGAAGTTTTTTTATTGTTATGTACCTGATATAAACAAAACAATCCCATCCTTTGATCATGATCATCATCGCAAAGGAAAACATGTGGAAACAGAGGAAAGTTTGGTTAATGGCTTTCAGTGTGATGGAAGCAAATCTGCATCTTTTTAATGCTAGCTTATTTTCAAACTATCATTTTCCATGATAAAACAAATTATCTATAATTATCAGTGTTATGTAAAAAGGGATAGGGGTATATATAGTATGTATGCTTTGTTAGAGTTTTTTGGATGTAAAAGGGTATGATTAGATGTAATGTTGTAATCAAACAATTCTGTTAGGGTTTTTTGGACATAAAATGGTATGATCAGATGTAATGTTGTAATCAGACAATTGGTCAACGGGTTAACTGTTCTAGGACCTTATTGGTCTTTTTCATATTTTGTAAAATTAGTTACTCGGACTGCAACTGGGGGTTTTCTTGCTAGTTCATTCTTGCCAGTATGTCCGCCTGAACCAACTATATGTAAATATATATATATATATATATATATATAAGTGGTCTACCACTTTTGGCTTAAAAAAAAAAATCAACGAGTCAAGAGAAAAGAGGAAGGAACTATGTGATCAGTTGAAGTAGAAAGAAAGTAAATGCTTGGAAGATGTTCACTTGAATCAAACCCTAAAAGAAATAACTGAAGAATGTGAAAAGCTTGCTAGAGACAATGCTACTCTAAAGCATGAGATGGAATCTGTGGCAATGAAGCTAACTAAGGAGATTGAAGAAAAGAAGAAGAATGAGGAAAATCTGGCTCAGTCCTTAAAAGAAAAATCTGAAGAATGCAACATAGTTAATAGTGGATTCATTCAGCTAGAGATTGAACTACAAAAATCCATAAGTAATGAACAAGAGCTTGAAAGATAGATAATTATTCTTAGAGATGAACATACTATTGCAAATGAATTCAAGGAGAAGTTTAGGATCAGTTCTGCTAAGCTTGATGAGCTGACTAAAGGACAAAAGGATGCAAATGACAAGTGAGGTCTTGGATATGAGAAGGGAGAAAGCTCCAGATCTAAACATAAGGATTCTAGACAAAGAAACCAAAAGAACAAAGGTAGAAGGTATCCGGTAAGACAACCCAATTCTCAAAAGTTTAATGGTCACTGCTTTGCTTGTAATAAATTTGGTCATATGACTTCTCAGTGCAGAAGTAAAATGAATTCAAGTAGTCCATCATTTCCTGGTCAGTGTTTTACTTGTAATAAGTTTGGTCATAAGTCAATTGAATGCAGAAGAATGTCTGTCAGTGTAAGGAATGTTAAATGCTACACTTGTGGAAGATTTGGGCATATTGCTAATAAATGTAGATCAAGAGGAAATCAATGGAATGAATGGTCTAGACAAAGAAATCCTATGTTATGATTGTAACAAATTTGGTCACATTGCAAGATTCTACAGGAACAAAAACATGGATAGAAGAGGTCCGGTATACAAAGGAAGAATTTCACAAAAAGATGATAAGGGAAAAGGGAAAGTGACATTGGAAGAAATAAGAGATCAAATGAAGAAAACATGGGTAAGGAAGAGTGAATCTGATGAAGGAAATAAGCCTGTACTAGAAGCAACTTCTGGTAATTCCTCCAGAAATTGATCTTAGGCCATTGGCCTAGGGGGAGTTTTTCAAGAAAACCCTTTGTCCCCTATCAGTAGTTGGCATAAGAATGTAGGAAATTGTCAATAATTGTGCTAATAATTTACAAATGTATCGGTGATCGCTTGTGTAGAAATCTATGAAGTAGGTCTGTAGATGAATTCTTCTTTTGTTGTCTGAGAAAACAGAGCATCCGGATCACCTAGGGAAAAACATTTAATGTAGCAAAAAGGTTAGGTATGAAAGTTATAAAAGGGTATTTAGAACCCTCATTTGTCACCTTGCATTGGAGAAGAATAGGAGAGCCTTTGTAGCAAAATTTCAAAAAGGTAAAGTCAATACGATGACAAATTCATCAGGTATTTCAGTTGCTTATAGAATTCTCACTTAATTTGGTGCTCGGTAGAAACTTGTTCGGTATGAAAAATAAAATGAAGCAAATCAAAGGAATGGTGAATTTAGATGAATACAATAGTGAGAAGATTAGGGATGTGAGAAATATGTTTCTAGCCGATGAACTGAAATGGCTTGAAGGTGTGAAACACAAAATTTTGGACATTTGGAGTGAATTTCCCTATTTTGATAATGTAGAAGTTGTTAGGTTTATCCTAAACAGATTGAATGATGACATTTTAACTCTGGATAAACCCTATCACATTTCAAAAGAGGTGATTAGGAATCTAACTAGATTATTCAATGTTGGGGATTTACCAAAAAAGAAGTTGATTCAGAACAAGGAACTCGAAACCCTAACCAGAGTAACTGGAGATCAGAGGGCTTTGATAATTTCAACGATCAAAGATCTAATAACAAGGTACATTGCCCATGGAATCTCATACAAAATATTTTTTAGAAACAAGGAAGGCGCAACTTCAGCAGGTGCAGTTTACATCTCTCATAAAATGATAATGGAGGATCAAGACTTTGACTTGTACAGATTGCTAAAGGATCAATTGATGGAAAATGTGCAACTAACAAAGGAGGAAGATTACCCCTTCAGGTTTGGTACCTTGGTCATATGTCTTGTGATGTATTTTCTGAATTGCTTGCCTTAGATCAACAATGTTGTATGGAAAAAGAATGAACTAGTTTGTAAACAGATTTTTGAACATTCTAAAACTTTGGAAAATTGCAAGCATGAGTATGCAAATTTCTTTAAAGAATTGCTAGGGAAGTTTGGAGCAATTGGAATTTCCATTACAGTAAATGAACTTGAAGTTGGATCCTCTTTCGGTGAAATGGAGAGGAAGAAGAAAAGAGCACAAGAGATTGGTGATTACATTCCTCCGGCACTCATGACTCCAAAAATTGAAGGAAAAGGTAAATAACAAGAAATTGTGGACATACCAAATGAGGAATCTGATGAGTACACTCCAAGGGAAGAACCAGAATTAGTTGAATCAAATGTAGTAATGGTAGAAGGAAGCAAAGAAGAAGGCGTTTTATCCAAAGTAAAGATACTGCAACTTATTCAGGAGATAGATGGGATGCAAACAATTGCTGACATATGGTCTGATAGACCCTCATATGAGCGAGACCTAATCGAGAGAACTCTAAGTACTTATTTTGTGCATAATAATATTGGATTGGAGAGTTTGTAGAATGTGTTTCCTGAAGAGATGATTGAATGCATTAAGGAAGTCATGGTTTTTGAGTCTCAGGGCATGAAAGAGGAAGAAATAATTCTACATCTGAAGGAGCAATTCAGGCTATCACTTACCAAGTTGAAAAAGCAAATGAATGAGTTGAGGCAATGCATAAATTTAGAAAATAACATCTACAACTATTGTCTTCATTGGCCTCATGCA
>VDFB02351296.1:0-41604 GCA_007258455.2 Sequoia sempervirens
CTGATTTTCCATGATTTTGACCTTCAGATCTGATTAGTTTTGACCTGATTTTTCCAGATTTCAATATTTTTTGGGTCTGATTTTCATGCTTTTTGACTGTTTTTTTTTTTAGATTTTTCAATAATTTTCCAAATTTTCTCTTTGATTTTCTGAGAGTTTTACCAAGTTTTTGGAACTTCTGAGTGCGTTTTTGGAACTCGGGACCTTTCTAAATATAGAAACTTTCCAAAATAGAAACTTTCCAAAAATAGAAACTTTCTAAAAATAGAAAAAGCAAACCGTAAAAAATAAGGAACCTTGTTTGGCCCAAAAATGCTAAAAATGAAAAATCGAAAAAGCAAATTTCCCTAAAAAATAGGAAGTGTCAGAATTGGCCGAATTCACAGGCGATCTTCGTTTCCTGGGCCTTCTGAGCGCTTCCATGACGTTTGCGCATTGATTCAAGCATGAATTACGGACTTGGCTCGGGTAACTCTCGGCAAACTGACTTGAAACTCTTGACAAAGTGATCTCACGTAACCGTTGCAAGGAGACAAAACCCTAAAAACTAACAGGCAACTGGGGGTCCCCATTGGTGATGGGGCGATGTGTGAAAAGGTCACAACACTGAGCAAGCCCTAGATTGTGAAAGCAAGGAGATTTTAGGGTTCCCTACTCCTCTGCTTATCTATAAATAAGAGCCTTTGCTCATTAGTTTCTTGAACCATGCTAGTGATAACAAAACGCTGAGCCTATTGTGCCTTCTATTTGTTATTCAAAGTGTTGTTCAATTGTGTTGTGATAGCAAATTGTTGAGCCTCTTTAACCAACAAGGAGTTATTGTGATTGCTATTTCTATTGTGTAAGAGCAAGATTGCAAGCCTCTTTAGCTGCAATTTCTTGTTCCAGGCATGTTAGAAGTGAATCTTGTTCCAGAAATTTGAGTAATAAAATCATGAGCCTCCTTTGGCTTGGTCTAAAATCTCAGATTTCCATTATTTATGTTCTACTTTTATGATCTTGATTTCAACTCACATTGAAGTGTGTAGATGTTTGTTGGGAAAAAGTTTATTGAAGTATTTTGTTAGAGAATCAACCTTGTTAATTTCTAGCTTCTCTCGCTCTGCATATTACTTGAGAGGTTAGGAACGTCTTTAGTTTAAATTAGTCGTAGTTGAAAGTCTTAAAACAGAAAATCTCAGCTGCGGCGTTTGTGTTTAATAAACCTTGTGCTCTAAGCTGATCAAAAAGATAGGCAACTTAGTTTTAGTTTACTTTCTTTCAAACACCATCAGCAAGAGGGAGCTTCCCCTCCTAATTTGAAGAGCAGTTTATTTGTGCATAGCTGTCCGTTTCAACTATGCATTCCAGAGGTGCGAATTTAAACGCCAACAAACTGAAAGCTTGTCATGGCAAACCAATTGATTCCTTGGATTCTCCTCATGAAAGTGTTCCTCCATGCCAATTATTAGGGTCATAGCACCTAATTTGGTATTTTTTCAAAGCCAAAACCAAACTGATTTTCCACAGTTTTGACACTGGTATTTTCAGAAAATTCTCACAAAAGGCAACTTTGACACCTCGTATTTTGCAAAAGAAGAAGATTGATAAAAAATCATTGTGCACACATACTCATGGGTCCCAAATGAACTAGTCCGCCAAGTTATGGCTTCACAGGAAGTGATTTGGTATTTTTACAAAATGGCAAGTTGGCATGCTTCAGATAGTTTTCACAAGTACATTTTCAGAAAGAGCTGAATGGGCTACTTTGAAAATTGGTATCTTTCAAACCTGATGACTTCAGGCCAAACCCTCTTGCAACTACACTCCTCTACCATCAATTATCATATTGGCAAATTTTCATGGCTCACGGAGAAGTTTTGTTCAATTTTCCGAAGTGATTCCGGAGGCTACTTGACTTAATCTGATCACAGTGCAAAATCATTCTTCAGGTCAATAAAGGCAATGACAAAGGAAGTTACTACAATGGTTTCAAAATCAAAATAAACTTTGTGAAATTGTTGTTTAAACTTATAAGGCTGCCATGTTGGAGTTAGATTTCAATGCATCAGTAACACCACTTGAAGAGTTGAGCAAAATGACATCCAAAAGGGGTTTTAGGGTACCGACAAAGCTTCAAAACTTAAAAGGAATTTATGTTTGGAAGAAATAGCAATCATCCCCTACACATTGTTTGGGATGAAAATGAATTCAAAACCAAAAGATTCAGATGTTGAGACTCTTCAAAAGGCATTTTAATGCCAGTTATAGTTGACAGAGAAGGGAGAGATTATGCATGTAACTGTGCAGAATAAATGTTGGTTCCCAAGCGGCAAAATTTGCCAGTATACTTGGTCAAGGACCTTGAGTAGACTCCCCAGAGGATTCAATTTTTGTACATATGCTTAAAAATGTATCTGCTTCGCAGATTTAGTGAGCAAGAGTGTGTTATGAACTTATGAAATTTGGCTTCACAGTGCTCAACTGAGGTTGTGGCACTTGATTTTGGGGACTTCTATGATAAGCTTTATACAATCTTCATGGTGCAATTGCAGATTATTCTATCATTCCATAAACATATGCAAATGGATCAACCAATTAACATACATTCATTCAATTTGGCACCTTGTTTCACATACTCGAAGGAGCTCCTAGAGAATTGGATCGCATCTCTCATATTTGATTGGTATCTTTGTGTAATTGACACTGAAGTTTTTAAAGGTCTGATTGGTTATTGGAATAAAATTGTGAAGGAATTTTTGACGCTGTATCAAATGGAATGGCGGAGCTCGTATGAAGTAGGTTCTAAATTGCTCGAAGAAAGCCTCAAGAAAATATGTTGTCATAGAATCTCCTACTATAGGATATGCACAAACATGGATTTGTTGAAAAGATTGTAGCAATTTTCGCGCATAATCTGCTGGACAAGATGGAAAGGCGTTGACATTTTGGGCATAGTGCTCCGGAGAGGAGTTGCCCCAAAAATAAAACAGGACATGGACATCTATCGAAGCATAGTGGGGCAGATTTTGTTAAATATACAATGCTTGAAGTAAGGCGTTTTGGATACTCAGGTCAAAGTCAACAGGGGGAAATATCGTAGCCACTAAAGCAACAACCCTAGGTCTTTGAATACTTGCGCTAGGCTGAAGGAAACCTAGGGCCGTTTGTATTCTACAAAATCAAAAGTGATTGCTTGATGGAGGACGGATCCTATTCTAAATCCCTTGGTGCAAATCATGTTTGAAACCTTTAATAAATAATATGAGTGGACTTTTGTAACCGAACAAGCAGTGTTATTACTTCATGTCTCCAACTGAATAGCTAGTTGCGTCGTTGATATGGAATACAAGAAGATAGATATTACACCAGTATAAAGGATACTGTTCAATACTTCAAAGAAGCTTGAGGAGACATGCACATACATTGCTCGATAGGATCATGAGCAGGTTTGTAATTATAAATGCTACAGTACTCATGGAGAAAGGGCAGAAAATCTAGGCATCTCCTGCATTCCTTGCGTTCTTGCAAAGACAAGATGGAGAAGGTGCGGTATTGTGGGAGATCTCTTAACATTCCCCGCATTACTGCGGGGGGTCTCATATCTGCCTACTGTATTGCGAGGAAGTGCAGGTATGCGGTGAAATGAGACATTTGCGGTGGTGCGGTGAAAACGTAAAGCTATGAGGTGAAAAGTATTATATTTTGCAGATGAATATTTATGCACGGGAAAGGAAATACTTTAAATCACAGTACGAAAAATGATTTAAATATTTTCACCAAAATGTGAAATATTTTTTACCAAGGGAGCGAAGATTATTTTGACTGAGGAATATTTTAATTATGTGAAAGAGTGTACAATTGGGGAATAAAACATTTTCACCGAGAAGATAAGACAAATGGTAAAATGGGTAATTATTTTATCCAAAGAATATTTTCTCAATGGGGTGAAAATTGCAAGCAAGAGAAATAAGCAAGATTAATTTTCATCAAAAGGGGTTATAAAACGGGTGATTATTTATTTGGTGAAGAGTGAAGATTTACGGAAAAAAAGGAAAGAGGATAGTTATTATTTTTCGCAAAGATGCAAAAATGGAGATTAAAGTTAAAATATTTAATTTGCCAAAGGCAACTAATTAAATATTTTATTTTGCCAAAATCAGATGAAGAGCTGCAGTGAACGGATGTGCAAAGGGTCATAACCCTAAAAGTGCAATGTATATATGTGAGATAAAATTGTATCATCAAGGATTAGAATCAGTACGTTAGGTAGTTGGATAGGTTGGTCAGTCGCCTCAACAGAACATTATGCTGTATATTGTAAAAAAATTTAAAATTATAAAATGGAGAAGAATGCATAAATTTGGTGATCCAATTATGGTGTCAGTTGTTTGTTGAAATAATTGAAAATATTATCCAGTTGTCTCCAAGGTTGACATTTCCTTATTATTTAAATTGATGTATCAAGGATATTTTCAGTGTTGCCGGGAGACGCGTCTCCCCCCCTCTGAGACGCGTCTCGGAGACCGAACCCGAACCCGGAGACCTCATTTCGAGCTCGGAGACTTTCAAAACATCTCCCGCCGTCTCCCACGTCTCCAAACCCTAAAACTCGCGTCTCCCGTCAGGTCTCCTGCGTCTCCCGTCAAAAATCGGGCATCTAAAAGCAAAGTTCATTATTTTTAAAAATATTTATGCAAAAACGAGTTCGACGGCACTGGCGACGACAGGCATTGGCGACGAAAATTTATCAGGTGACTGAGAAAGGGCGCGACGAGCCGAGGACAAATACCCAGGTTCCATTTGCGTTTTTTTTATTTTATAAATTAATAGTTAATACGTTATCTGGTAACGTAGCTTCGTCTTCAATAGCATACTTATTACTAAGTTACTAACAGTCCGATGATTGATGAGAGATACGGGTCTCCACAAGGGCATTGCCCCTGTTAAAATCGCGGAATACCTGAGAGTATTCCGCGATTTTAACAGGGGCAATGCCCTTGTGGAGACCCGTATACAACCTGCACCATTAAATTTAAAATTATTAAATTCATAAAATTATAAAATTAATAATATTAATTGTAATTTCAAATTTGTATATTATAATTTATAAATTTATAATATTAGCATTTAAGCATTGCCATTCAATATTTAATTTTATATATTATATTTATTCTGATTCAGTATTCACAGACATTTTTTAATTTTTATTGATTTTGAAATTTTCGTATCACTGCTCACTGCTCAGTCCACTGTGTAACACTATTCGATTTCAATTTTCATCTACAGCTGAGCAATAACATTTATAATTTTATTTTATTATTTATTAATTTAATATTTATTACTAAACCTAGGATTTTATTATTTATATATTAAAATTTAAAAATGCTAATAGATCTCAGGTAGAGTCAGTTCATGCATTAAGGATCTGTCAATCTGATTGTAAAGTGGTGTAAATAACAGTAAATTGTAAAATAAAGATGTAAAATTATAGAGTATATACTTTGCCTAATCCTGATTCATTTTGTTTTTTTTTTTTGTAGAATTTGAATCATTAAATCAAGAATGTCAAGTGGGGGAAACAAACAAGGCTTGTATCCGTTGTGGAAGTATGTTGACCGTGTTAAGGGGCAGAAAGGTTCAGGTGGAACAGCCACGATTTCATGCAAATTATGCCCAATGTCATGGCAAGGTACTTACACAAGGGTGAGAGCTCATTTCCTTCACATGCCTGGAAAAGGTGTTGATCCTTGTACAAATGAGAAGGAACGATATGATGCTGTGAGGGATGAAGAAAAGGCTAATGGTAAAGTTCCTAATATGAGCTCTCATGCTTCAACAAACACTGCTGCAAATCAAAATCAGAATATCAATAGAGAGACAGAGGTGGATGTGTCTTCAAGAAATGTAGCAGCAGAGAGTTCTCACAAGAGGCCACACATTGGCAGCTCAAACCCCATAGGCAGATTATTTGATGTGCAAGGTCGAGAAGCGGTTGATGCAGCAATTGCACGCTTCTTTTATGCCAATGGAATACCATTTAATGTTGCTCGATCACCTTTCTATACAGAGATGGTCCAAGCAATCAACAATGCACCAGCTGGATATAGACCACCTATGTATGAAAAGCTTCGCACTACTCTAATTGATAAAGAAAAAATTCGATTAGAGCAACAAACTGCACCATTGAAAAGAGTGTGGATTTCAGAAGGATGCAGCATTGTGATGGATGGTTGGACGGATACTAGAAACCGTCCACTACTTAATATCATGGTAACATGTAGCAAAGGGCCTTATTTTTTGAAGGCATTGGATTGTTCGGGGCATGAAAAAAATGCAGAGTATCTTTTTAACCAGCTATGTGATGGCATTGAGGAGGTAGGGGCATCAAATGTAGTCCAAATTGTTACAGATGCTGCCCCTGTTTGTAAAGCAGCAGGTATGTTGGTGCAAAAGAAATACAAACATATTTTTTGGACACCATGTTGTGTGCATTCATTGAATAATGCACTCAAAGATATTGGCAAGTTTGAGTGGGTTTTAGCTCTCATAGAAAAGGGCAGAAAAATTCAAATGTTTATATGCAACCATCACCAAACACAAGCTATTTATTGAAAATTTGCCAAGGTGGAGCTTCTCAAACCAGCTGATACAAGGTTTGCTTCCTATTTTATTCTTGTTCACCGTCTTTTTGAAGTGAAAGGTGCTTTGTGTTCCACGGTTGTTAGTGATGCATGGGCAGCTTGGAGGCAATCTACATCAACTGATGCAGTTGAGGTGAGAGCTATGATCCTTGATGAGAATTTTTGGGCTGAGGTTAAATTTGTTGTGGACTTTATTCAGCCCATATGTGAGGTGATCAAATTTGCTGATTCAGACAAGCCATGTTTGGGGGAAATTTATGAAGAAATAGATTCCATGTGTGAAAGAATTAAGCAAATAACAGATGCAAAAGATCCTTCACTATATCCTTTGATAGAAGGAAAGTTACATGGAAGATGGAACAAACTTAATACACCTCTTCATTGTGCTGCCTATGCCTTAAATCCTAAATGGCATAATATAGAAGAGACCAATAAGAGGGCTCCATATGAGGATAGAGAGGTAATGAAGGGGTTTTGGGCTGCAATAAAAAAAATATATGGCCGAGGTGAGGAAGCATCAGTTATAAGGACTCAATGGAATAAGTTTTCACGTGGACATGGTGACTTTTCTTCCTTGGAAGCTTTGTATGATATGCGAGCAAAGAAAGACCCTATAGAGTGGTGGTGGAACCATGGAGGTGAAACACCTGAATTGCAATCATTTGCAATAAGATTACTCTCACAAGTAGCCAGTTCTTCATCTTGTGAGAGAAATTGGAGTACTTATGGTTTTATTCATTCACTAAAGAGGAACCGATTGGGGTCAAAGAAAGCAGAGAACCTGGTGTACATTCATAGCTCACTTCGCCTTCTCTCTCGTGTAGATCCTACATACAATGAGGGTCCTTCAGCAAAATGGGACCAAATTTCACCTGATGAAGATGTTGCAGCCATAGTGGATGAAGCGGTTGAACCAGATGGCCTTATTGATTTACCCCCAGTTCTACTACCATCAGAGGAACCTGAGTTAGAGAGTGATGAGTATTTGGAGAGCCTCATAACTGAGGACCTTGACATGGATGATATTGATAATTGATGTGATGTAGATGATATGAGATATCAGATAGATTTCTGATTTTTGTTTTTTGTTTGCATATCAGCCAATCGAACTATCAATATTTCTGATTTTCAATATGTAATTGAATATGTAATGTGACAACGACATTTGGATTTGAATTTTGTGTATTTAAAGTTAATGTTTATTCTTAACTTTATAGTTTACTACTGCTATTGTTTTGAAAGTTCAATGTCATTATATTTTCAGATTTTCTATATATTATTAATTTTTATGTTAAAAAAAAAATGGCGTCTCCAAGTACCCCCGTCTCCTATTTTTCAAAAAATGCCGTACCGGTACCCGTACCAGTCTCCCGTACTAGTACCAGTACCAGTCTCGCGGCAACTATGATATTTTTCAATTTATCAAGGCACATTTGTTGTTCTTGTGTGGTTTAGTTAACTGGCTCCTTCAAGTAAGGATTAAATTCTTTTAATTAATCACAGTAATTTGGAAAAGGTCATTTGAACCAATAAGAACTTGATAATTGCATCCTTGCACGTTTATGCCAGGCATAAACTCATAAAAGTGCCAAACAATTCGAATTGTATACAAAAATAGGACACACATCATTTACCTCTTGACTCCATTAGCCCAATAGAAGTAGGAATTGGACACATCAATTCCATTTTAAAATTTTATAAAATCTCATTCAAACATTCACATCTCAAATTTCAGTAGTAGTTATTAAGCTTTCATCTATCCCACTCCCAATTGCCATTGTGGATAGATTGTTTGAGTAGGAAACACACAGTTAAGTCTGCCTCAATTGCATAGGTACACCCGCCTAGGTCTAGCAGAGCCTGAAGAGAAGAAGGTTCAAATACACCATTTAGCCTTGTTCGTTAGCCAAAAGCGTATCAAGAGCTTGGCAACCTCTTGTGGTTTCAAACCAACGTTTTTGAGACCTGAGACCTAATAGTAACAACTGGCAACATCCACTCTATCACTGAGTAGAGCCCACTAAGAACCTCATTATCTGCACAGAAATCATGACTGAATTGGAAGGCTGGATTTAAGGAAAAATGGGCTGCATGGAGGGGCCTATGAAGTTGGTGGTGCCATCTCCTGTCAATGATCTCCCAAATGGGACGATACTTATCCTCAACTCCACCATAGACGGATCTAATGGCCTCTTTGGCCCTATCCATGCCCTCATATATGTATCCCATTGCGGGCTTCTCCCCATCAACAACTCGTAGGAGAACTAGCAAGGGCTCGATGAACTACAAACATTGTGAAACATTAACTTAAGTAAGTGTGAACGAAAATAAACAAATAAAAGTAGAATATGAATAAAAATAAAAATATAATGTAGAATTAAATTTTACTTGCACAATCTCCTCCGTTGGTGCCCAAAAGCTTGGCTCATCAAAAAT
The DNA here is from genome assembly GCA_007258455.2 of Sequoia sempervirens. Lineage (NCBI taxonomy): Eukaryota > Viridiplantae > Streptophyta > Pinopsida > Cupressales > Cupressaceae > Sequoia > Sequoia sempervirens. The sequence continues at coordinate 9,060 of VDFB02351296.1, forward strand.
GCAATTTGTCACATCAATCCCTGCAGTGGTCATAGCATAGGATGAGGAAGTCCGCTCCTCACCAACAAACATACGCCTCAAAGCCGCCTTTGACCGAATAAAGGATTGTAATGTGATAAAATTTGTGGCAAATCTAGTGATGCTAGGACGAGCCAACTCCCTCAACCCCATGTATTGCCTCATTAGGCTAAGGACCCATGTGTGATTGTATACAAATTTGCAAATGTTTTTGGCCGCATCCACACACATTTTGATCCATGGAAGCTTGCCAAGATCCTCCAATATGAGGTCAAGGCAATGGGCGACACATGGAGTCCAAAATATAGTTGGGTGCTTCTCCATCAATAGTTTACCAGTAGCAACATAATTTGCTGCATTATTGGTCACCAGTTGAACCACATTTTGTTCGCCCACCTCAACTATGACCTCCTCTATAGCCTCACAAAGGTATGTGTCATTTTTGACATGGGCAGAAGCATCAATGGATTTGATGAACACGGTGTCACCTGAAAAAGAAGCAAAACCAATTATTCAATAAATTAAAAAAACATAAATCAGCCATATTAATCACTAAATCAAATTCAAATTTCAAATTATTCAATGCATTGAGGGAAGTACAATTACTTGCGGAGGAAACTAAAAAATTGAGCAACGTCCTATTTCTCCTATCGGTCCAACCATTAGTCATGATGGTGCAACTGATCTTGCTCCATTGCAAGTGCTGCTCCTCTATTTGGGCTTTTACATCAGCCACCTTTTGACTCAAAAGTGGGCCTTTTAATTCATCTTTGCTAGGGGCTCTGAACCTCACCTCACATATAGTTATGGCATCAACCATATTTTTCCAAAAGGGAGACCTAAAACATGTCATAGATAAATTAATAAGATACTTAGATAAGTGTTCTAAAATGAAAAGTTTTAAATTTAAATTTGAATTCAACAATGACATACATCTAGATTCTAAATATAAAAATTTATGAGACAAAGATATTAAGAATCAACTATCAAACTATAAATTTTAAAACACTTAAACAAAAAAGAATTACCTGGCTACATGGAAGGGAATGGTGCAATAATACCATAAGACTGCATTTGATTTCTTGGATGCATCATGTGCCTCCTTGTTCCAACCCATGCTCTCAAGCGATGGTTGGGAACCAGGAGTACTACGTGGTACAAAATATGAATCCACCCTAGATTTGTGAACTCTAGGGCCAATGCTAACACTCCCACTATCACTAGCACTAGTGGTAGCACTAGCAGAAGCACTAGTAGAAACACTAGCACTAGGACGGTATGAAGGCATGGAAGTAGCATCTCCAACACCACCAATGCTCTCCAACTCCTCCCTCTGCCTCTTTTTTATTTCTTTTTGCAATCCAAATGATTCTAATTGCACTTGCACCTCATAAATAGCCTCAGGAGTTGCAAGAGGGCAGCCCATTGCATCATGGACGGGTATGCGTGCAATATGGTATTTCAATCTGTTTATGCCTCCATGAAAAAACGTTTTGCAATATTTACATTTGGCCTCTCCTTTTTTCTGCCTGGGAAAGATTTCAGCATGTTTCCAAGTAGGGTCTTTTCTACTTGGGGTTTGAGACATTTTGAAGATATGGTTTGAATTGCAAATGAAGGTTGTTGCTATAACAAGTAGGGTTTCTAAAATTATTTAAGTTGCAAGTAGGGTTTGTAAAATAAATGCAAACTCAAAATAAAATAAAAATTTACAATGAATTTTTTGTTAAAAAAACACAAAAAGCAAATTAAAATCAAGCTTACCTCCTAGATTAGGCTTGAAATGCAATGCAAACTCCTTCCAGTCGCTGGTAAAGAGCTTTCAATGCATGTCCTTGCTGGTATGAGGCTTCCTGAATGCTATCTAATGATGGATTTGTCTTCTACTTCTTGCTGGTTGCACTACAATGCTCTCTTGTTTTTCCTCATAGCTCTCTTTTCTCCTCCTATTTTGCCAAGTAAATGAAATGAAGTTGCTTTTAGAGTTGGGGAGTGTCATGTCCCCAAAATTGTAACACTAAACAAAATACACATTTAACCATTCAATATCGTTATAATTATAATTATCTAAGATAATATTATAATTATAATTATTATTATATATAACCTTATAAATATTAATACACAAATACTGGTAATTTAAATATTATAATCATTATAATGTATTAATGAGAAGACATAATAAAAGATGGTAACTCATTGAAATAAAATATATATATATATATATATATATATATTAACAATTTCATTATAATTACGATTATCAAAATGATATTATAATTATGGATATGAATATTAGTGACTACCATAGATATTATAAATGTCACAAGTAACAAATATATAAAGACCGATTCATAAACATAGAATAAAGAAAACAAATAATACAATAACTAAATATATATATACATAACAAGGCAACGAATGGCTTAATAGCCACGACCCATGTTGGCAACAATTAAGGCAGATTTAAGAGTATAAATATAAAAAGAGAGGATACGGGAGGAAGGATTAGGAGGGAATGAAAAGGCTAAGTCTGCAGGAATACTCTTGGCAAAGTTTATGAAGGAGAGAGAATCTCATACACAACGTGGAAGACTAACAGACAAATATTCTCACATATTGTTGAGTGAAGGAAACTTGGTGTATGTGTTTGACTGGGGTTGTTAGCTGGTGCATATATTTATCCTGGAGGCGTGCCACATATGGTCGGGTCTGTATTGCTATATTAATGTTACATTTGAAGATGTAGCTGCCAATGCTTTGTGGATGGAAACAAGTCTACATGGCATATTCGCTCATAGACAGGTGAAGACCAATAACGAATTAATTTATCGATTCTTGTTGTCAGTGAAGGAAATATCGACACCTTTCTGAGTATAAAAATGATGGGAATGAAATAAGAAAGGTTAAGAATTTCGGGAATACTTGTGAGTATAGCAGCCGACAGTAGCAAGCTAGAGATAGGTCATCAATGGGGCTGATGATTTAATACCTTTTAAGGGTGGGTCTTAGCACTCTTAAGGAGTGAAGTAATCTCTAACACCGGCTGTGTAATAATAGGAGGATACCTGATACACAACCATGACTCATATCACCCAAATTAAAAGATTTATTTCATAAACAACGATTGTAATAGCCATCTTACAATTCACCTTCATATGCATATATTGACAGAAGATTAGGCACAGCGATTAGCCCATTCCCCAGTTTCAGAACCATTTATTATTGCACATTACACATCAGGAATTATATCAGATAATTGCTTACCTACATCATGATTATTATCAACATCTATAAGGCTGATAAGGAAGCAAATAATCCTTGAAGGTGGATCTTAAAGTCTACCATTTAAGTTGTTAGTCATCTACCCATTTGGATTGCTCGATCTAGCATATTAAACAACAGAATAAAGGTAAATCAATTTAGGGACATTACAGGGAGAAGATATAAGTCAAAAAAAAAGAAGCAAATTAGTCTTGCCAGCCGAGTCCTGCTGACAGGACTCGCCTAGACTCGGCGAGTCCGGCTAGGACTCGGCCGGACTTAGCCAAGTCCGAGTTTGAGTCCCCTAGACTTGGCCAGGTGGACTCGACTCGGGACTCGCCGAGTCCTGGCAAGTCTCATTACTGTTGTGTATTGTTTTGAGTGGCAGCTTCATGAGCTGCAAAACATATCAAATTCTGTCTCAAATGGTCAACAAAAAACAATTGAAGATTTTGGGAACCCAGAAATGGGTGTTTGAAATCCTATCTCAGACACCTTCCAAAGTGACTTAAACGAGATGGAGATATCACTCTTGCAGTAGCCTACTAACAGGAAGGGTTTCTAATTTTAAACATATTGCTTTCAGCTCCACTTTTCACCCTGCAATTGTCTTCCATGCAAGTGAATATTCTTAAACTATTAAATCAAGCAATGCCAGTTTCTTACAAAGCAAGGCACTTCAAGAAGTAAATCAGTCCCAAATGACAGCATACTTACAGAACATTCACTATATGGTAGTAGAGCTGAATTCTACCACAGGACTTCTTTTACCCTGTTCTAAATGCAACTGAAGTTTAATTACTTATATTTATATCAGGGAATATGGTTTAATACAGAAATGGTGGAAGTTTTGCACCTCTCTAGTTAGTTCATGTTAGCGAGAATTCAATAGAAATTTCAGTATTTTCTATTTAGGAAATAACACAGTAGAAGTGCTAGTGTCTGCAGTTTCATGTTGGATATCCATAGAACTCTATAGGTTTATAATTCTCTTAAAATACATGTATTTGAAGAAGTAACGGAAGCCTTAAGTAAAAATATATTTTTCTTAGGGTCATGGTTCCAAGGTTTGTATTTTATCTGCTTTGTTATTCTAGCCATAGTTAACCACAGTCAAACAAGTATATGTACAAATTTTCCTGTAGAAAGATAATTATTACTTCTATAAAATCTTTGAATTTATTTTTATAGTGCTGCATGATTGGTAGAATCTGGTGCTTAAAATCTTTCATGCAGTGAATTTAGAAATCCCTGCCAATTATTTCTTTTGCTTGTTAGTAAAACATTTATCTGTTATACACAAGATTATTCTTCACTATGGTAGAGTCCTTAGCAATAGTATCTTTCAAATTTTACTATAGATGTTACTAGAGTTAGAAACCCCTAAAATTGTTTATAACTTTAAGTAATCCCTTGGTGTCCGTTTATCCCCGGTGAGATAATTACTGTCTAGAAGGAAGAATTAGTAACCAACATTTTACTTTCCTCTTTTGGCCGACATGAATTTCTGTTGTGTTGATTCATTCGATGGAAGTAAGTAGCTCTACCATTTGATGACTACCTATCCATCATTACTCATACTGCCCGGGGTCAAATTGAACCTATGACTATATCCAGATACCACTACATATTATTACTGTATATGTAGCATCAGTTGAAGTCATACATCTATAAATGTGAGAGCACTCAGCTGACATCCTTTCTTTCTCAATAGGTAAAGAGTGGGTCATCTCTGAACTCAACAGATGCATTAGATTCTGATGTCACTTCAATAGATACATCTCTGCTCAGTTTGGAGTCATTGCAAATATGAATCTCTTGGCCAGTTGACTCCAGTGATGTCCTGAGTATTCCGCTTATGTATGCTTCTTAGTCCATCTGCTGTCACAAGATCAAGATCCAATGGTTTCATCCCATTCTCTCACATACACCAACTTTTTGCAATAGAAGAGTACCATTACAGTCATAATTTATTCAATCCTTTTTGTTTGTTTATATCATACAGGGAACCATGGATGCTGTGGGGGTGGCACTTGTGTTGATTGGACCTGGTAGCATTGACCAGGTCAGTTTTAAACAGAACCAATTTTCAAGATAGCATATTTTTCAGTATGAACCGTAAATCAAGTTAAAGATTGATTCTTTTTAGTTAACTTTATTCATGGCTGTTTAATCTGAATTCTTCCTAATTCTCTAGAAACCTCTGTCAGGCATGTGTGTGTGTGTGTATTCTGAGTTTCAACTTAATTTGTTGCATTTGTTGAACATTGGACTAGAGTTTCCTACCTTTTTCGTGTAAATTTCTTAGTTTATTTGATTTGGGAAGTAGAAAATGATAAAATCAATGGATAGAATAATTTATGGTACAGTCGAGGAGCATGACATTAGAAGTAATCCTAGAAAAGAGGACAAGTACAAAATATAACAGAGCTATTGGACCTCCCTCAGAATAGTAGTTCATGTTGATGAGAGATTGATGTTTAATATTAGTTCATCCATCCATGATGGTAGAGCAGCCATTTCTTAACCAAATTTGTCTCATTTCCTCCATCACTATGCACCTTGGAATATTCTCTATCAAGGAGGGTGGTTCCAAGGGTCAAATAAAACATGAGTAACAGTTGCATCTTTGAAAATTTGTTTGAAATGGGGAGAATACACCAAATAAAATGGTTTGGAATGGGAAAATAATTTTTTTGGCAATATAAGACTCAACACTTCTCATAATTGCATATTAAACATCCCTACAACACTAGTATCTTGTTTCTTTCCCTTGGTAGAAGCTTCTTTTGACTCTCAACATCTATGGTTTGGATAGGCAATGGCATGCTAGGTTGCATACTCTTTATTGATATTCCCTTATTTCTTGCCTCACTCTTTATGTGAGGATTATTTTTTCACCTTGACATTCTCAGTGAGGGTTATTTTTCACAATTTTGTACCCCTTGTCTAGCACAAGAGATGAGAGTAAACCCTTGTGTAGCTGCTCCTGTAGTCCTTGTTGCACAAATGACTTAGTTATACTCTATTCCCCTCAAAATATTTTTCTTCTTTTCATCTATGGCTGCTGCAAATTATTAAAAAGTTATTTTTGGATTAAATGGGCCCTTTGCATAAGTTTTGAGGAGTTTAGAAAAGCATTCAAATGGATTATTTGAACTCACAGTCTTTGCAACACTCCCACTCTTAGAAGAATCCTCAATACTGCTTCAATTGCCACTTTGTTGAATTTGAACTTATTCACCTCACTAACCTCACTATTGCTCATTGTGTTTTCTGTTGAAAATTCAAAACACAACTGCAACTGCAAAAATAAAACAAAAAAATTTCCCCAAGCATTTAAAATTTTGTAGAAAACAAAACAAAAACGCAAAAGAATTTATGCAAATGAACAATGGATTGTAAACTTACCTCAAATGATGTAGATTTGATGCTTTCTTGCCTTCCTCTCATTGTTGTTCTCTGCTCTTCTCACAACTCTTCTCTTCACAATTTGGAAAATGAGTTTTTCTTTTTCTTTTTAATTGTTAATGTGGCTGTTTTAAGTTTAGGTTTAGGTTTAGGCTTCGTGTAATGTAATGTCCCCTTCTCATCAGTGATCTGTTCTGACACTCATCAGCCTATTCCGGAAGCCTATAGGCTTGTGTGAGGTAAAATTAGGGTTTCCAATTCTGAGGTTCTGTGGCTTTTCAGGGAGTTTACTATTTTTAGTAAATTCTATTTGTGGCAGTATGCAGTTGTCAGTCTTCAAAGTCTTCATTTTCAGTTGGAGCATTTAATGCAATTCAAGTTTGGTTTCTAGAGGATTATTTTTGGTGATTAAAGGCATTGATGTTATAATTTGCAGTTGACCCCTTGGTCTAGGGAAAACAACTTTAAGTTGTTCTTAAAATGTGGTCATGAACGGAGACGCCATCATGGAGGATAAATTTAATATTTAAAGTCTTTTAATGCCTTGGGAAAAAATGGACGCCTTTTCTTGAAGTTATTCTTTTAAAAATAAAGTTTATTTGTGCCTTGATAAAATGGACGCCTTTTTGAGAAGTTGGAAGGTTTTCTGGAAATTTGAAGAGTCTCATGTGACTTTTGGCTTACTTCCTTGAGGAACTGAAGAGTCTTCTACTCTTCTATAAAATGAATGCTTTGCTTCAGCATTGGTATCCATGAATTTTGCTAATGTTATGCTGTCAAAATGACAATTGAATTATTGCTTCGAGGAAAGCTTACCTCCAAGCTTCTTATCCAATTTCGTGTTTGAAAGATAACACCTAATTGGCTTTTTGCTGCTTCTCAAATCAGACTAGCAGATTGAGCTCAACAGATGAAGTTTTTGATGATATTTTTCAGTTTTGAAGTTGCTGATGCTAACACAGCTAAAAGTCAATTTTACTTACAGCTTTGTGAGTGAATTTTATTTCATTCTGGATGTCTTGGAATTCAGTTTCTCTGCCTTGGGTGACCCTTTCTACCAACTGGCAGATTTTAGTTTGGTGTCTTTGATTTTTACTTGCCAAATTGCCCCTCAAGGAGGCCGTACCATTCATGGTGCATTGGGAATCGTGCAAGGAAATAATTGCTGAGTTTTTGTTGCTGTTTCTTCATCTGAGTATAGTCGCCTATCTTCCTACAGCACTTTGGCTTTGGTTTCACGCAAGATGGAGGTAAATTGTTGAAGTTATGAACATTTTATGAGTTTACAGTTTGCTGATCAGAATTCTGGAAACTCTGTTTTTATATCAGATTCATATGATTTCTGTTTTGGTCATAATTCTATCATTGGAAGAGTAAAGGAACATCATTAGAATTCATTCTTCTCTTCTAGTCTTATTTCTCTATCATTGTAATACTTGTTTTTGTAGTCTTTTGAATTGTAAGGTGATTTAGTAGTACTAATCCAACCCATGTTATTGCTGCAACTATTTGTTTAATTTCTTATTAATTACCCCTAGACGGTTTACCGCCAGTGCAAAGAACGAACTTGTTGTATCATTGTACCCACTCTCAAGAGGTGAATCCCCACTCTTAAGTGGATGCCCGCCGCAGCGGATGAATTAGATTGTTGTAGTTTCATGGCTAGTTATCCGCCTATCAGTTTCAAGTTTTTAATTAATCACTCCGTCATATGTTAGCACCTCGCCCTCAGTGGGATCTTGAGTGCACATTCTTGACGTTGAGTAGTTTCATTCAAGTACTATTCTTTACTTTCTCCGCCACATGTCAACACCTTTCCTTCATTTGGATTGAGTATGCATTCTTGGCGTTGAGTTTCTTTGAAGCTTGGAATTTAGTTTTATGCTAACACTAATCTAGTTGGCTAGTGCTGGTTTATGTTGTGAAAATCCTTCAAAAAAATTGGTTAGCATATTTCATGTAAGGGGGTGTCTTTACCTCGTTTTAAAACTAATTTTGTGTTTTTTTCCCTTAAAATTGCTTTTGTGTTGGCTGGGCCATGGGGAACGGCTAGCCATTCCTTGCCCAAAATTCTGTTTTGGAAATGTTTCTGAATTTTTCTTGGAATTGGGTATGGGGTTAAGTCCAACCCATACCTGCATTCCCAAAACATCCCCTGTAGGGGACAAGTCAAAATATGTAGCCATGTCTCTGGTCCACGTAGGAATTGAATCCTTCTTAGCAAGTAATGTTACTATTTAGCTTTTCCCCTTTCCCTGGCTCAGTTTGTGAAACTTCAAGGTGCCCAATCTGAGCTGACAATTAATTCATTTCTGTTTCAGAAACAGGAATTTCTTAATTTGAATTGTTTTGATATGCTCTTTTGAAACTCAAAACTATTGTTTATGAATAATGACATAAAATTTCTTCATGATGCTATGTCAGGGTTAGTATGACTTTATTTAGACAGCCTAGTGTGTTCCTTACATCTTACATCGGAAAGTATGGTATAGAATTATAACAGCATATTCAAATAACAAAAGATCAAAGCAATGAATGATTAGCTATGTATGCAAAAAGAACAATAAATAGCAAACAAATGATATAGCTTTATATAGATTGATGATTTCATAATTGGCAAGGAGTGCATCCATATATAAGGTTGTCATCAAAGTATACACCTTTGTTGATACCTTTTCAAAATACTGATTAAACTTAATTAGAACAAGTTTGAAGCATAATCAAACTTAATATACTTGGTGCTTCACTGCATGCTAAATCTCCCCATGTACTTTATTCTTACAATATTTTACCTCCTTATCTTTGTATACTCAAGCTACTTCAATTTTTCTAGGGTCTAAAAAATACATGAACATTTAGGAAATCAAAAACCTGCCATGTGAAAATTCTAGAAGTTATCTTTAAGGAGTCTAATCAATTGTTTTGAGTTCTAAGTATATGGTAATCTAGGTTCTCTTGATCCATCTTTTCAAATTACTTGATATTTTTCCACTTTTAAGTTCCCCATATGTCTTCAATACAAAGATTTGGAAACATCCTTGAAGAATAAACTTTGATGCTGGTCAAATGAAAACTCAAAAGAGAATGTAATTTGGTTTTTTTAACTAAATGGGACAATATTTAATGTAAAAACACTCGATAACTAATTTTTAGCTTCAAAACTCTCTATAGCCATTCATAGACCCTCTTTATTTCAGCATTTATAGTGAGTTTTACTGTATATATGAAAAATTGTATCTCTTTTTCTTTCCTTTGTATAGTATTTTGACAAAATTTACATTGGTATTTGACAGGCAAAAGCATTTGCTAAGCAAACTCAATTCCCAGGAGGTATGGTGTTCCAATAGATACTTTTGAATGTCAAAACACTATTTAGTTATGCATTTTAATTATGGATTCAATTATTCTGTCTTTTTGTTTTGCACTCAGACATTCTTTATTAAAGAGAAAATCTTCCTCAAAAGGTCTTATTATGGGTAGGGATAAAATTTAGTCAAATTAAGGCTATATCTTTGTAATGATTGAATAAATAAAGGCATCTACACATGGGAATTGTAAGCTTTTGATGTAAATTTAGATATTAGGAACGGGCAATTCCATTTTAGGTGGAAAGGAATAGAATAGTGATCAATTTCAAAGTAGAGGTAATTAAAGGTTCATAGATTACAAATGGTTTCTAAGTCTTGAAAAAGGGAAGTGAGTTACTAAAAGAGAGGAATATGAGATGGAGAGGAGAGGGAATGACAATTGGCAAGATGAGGCAACTACTAATCCATAATTGTCTACTCCTAACATTGAGGGCTGAGAAGAAATGAGCAATGAATCTCTAAAAATGGTGCACTCATATCCCTACGTGGCATTCATGGGTCTGCACAAGTTAGCAACCCAATCACCCAACTAACTTGAGTCTTTGTAGACACCCAATCACTTAATTATCACTATCCTGAAATGGATTTCTGGCAATAACCAATCACCCAGTTATCATTGGTATTCAGGGGTTTTCAACAATACCAATCTCTCAATATCATGGGTCTCCATGGATTTCTCTCGAGATGGAACACTATGATGGTATATCATGGGGAGAGCTACATAAGCTTAAGAAGTTGACTAATGCAGAGCCTTATTGAAGGATCTTTTGTTTCAGTAGTGACCTTGTTCCTCTTGTATAACATCTCATACCCTCTTATTGTTATGCTTTCTTTTCTTTCGATGGATCACTTGTGCTTACTTAGATGGGGTAATGTTCTTGCTTGCTTAATATGCATAGCCATGGTTGAGATAGTGAGACTTATAGTCAGTGTGAAGTTCATATGTTTTGGGCTACAACTTGATAATATGTTTCCATCAAAGATTCAGAGATTGGGCTATTTGATTGGGGGTACTAGCTTTATTGCTTGTAATGTCCCCATTTATAGCATTACACTTTTTAGTGATTGATGGCCTATCCCCGGTGTGCTGTCGGCTAGTCAGAGGTAGAATTAGAGTTTCCGGTTGCTTGGTGGGTTTTTTCGAAGATTTAGGGGTTTGCACGTTGGAGTTTGGCTATTTGGATTCTAGATTCCTTCGAGGTTTTCAGAGAGCTTCGCAGAGGTATGACATGCAACTGCGTCAGGCAACCTTTCCGGACTTACTATTTTTAGTAAGTTATGATGGCTACATCTTGGAGTTTGGGATTTTGGATTGCAGATTCTTTCTGGGTTTTCAGAAAGCTTCGCAATGGTATCGCATGCACTTTAATCCGAGCAACTTTCCGAATTTACTATTTTTAGTAAATTCTATTTTTGGTAGCAGTCCAGTTGGCTTCAGTTTAGCAGGCTTTCCTCTTCAGACAGTTCAGTTGATATTTTGATTTTTGGCCTTGGGTGCATTTTCTGGAGAGATGAGTTGATTTAAATAATATTATATTTTAATATTATGTTTTAATGTTGACCCCTTGGCCTAGCTTTATCACTTAAAGTTGTTTTAAAAGGGGGACTCAAGGGTGCATGCCTCATCAGGAGGTTATTTTAATATTTTTCTAAAGGCCAAAATTAAGCTTGGAAAGGGGACGCCACCTTGAGAGAAAGATGATTTTTTTAAATTAATAAAAGTCAAATATTGCTTTGAGGAAAGGGACGCCATCCATGGAGGGAAAAGAGATTAATTCAAATTTGAAAATTAGGGCATCTTCTTGATGTTTCTAGAAGATTCCTCTCAAGCTTATAAAAGGAAGCCTCTACTCTTCAGTTGGACATATTATGACTTTAGTAATGTTATGCTGCCAGAATGGTATTTGGATTGCTTCGAGGAATGAATGCCTCCTAGCCTTGGCTCGACTTCTTGCTTGAAAGATAGCAACTAGTGGAGAGTTAGTTTGTAGTTGAGTGAGTTTTTGTAGTGAGAAATTGCATTGTAGAAGTTATTATGCATTTGTAGTCCAGTTTGAGCATGTTAGTGAAGTTTTGGTGTTGCTGACTTCAAGTTGCTGAATGTTGTTTTTGCTCATAAGTCAAAAAATAAAAATATATTCATTCTGGGTATTGGCTAAAACCATTTCTATGCCCTAGGCGCCCATTTGTGCAAAGTCTGGTGATTTCTAATGAAGAATCTAATTTTATCTTGTTGGTAGAACATTTCTAGAGGTCGTACCATTTTGTTCTACCTGACAAATGTTTAGAAAAAAAAATTATAGGGTTTTAGAGTCATTTTTTGATTAAAATATGGTGGCCATCCTCCTAGTGTTCATTTGCATCAGATTTCATGTCATTTGGACTAGTCTAGAGAGAGTTATGAGCATTTTAGTGAGTTACAGTGTTGCTGTTTTTGCATTTTCAGTCATATTTCTGTCATATCAGCTTGCATAAAGTTTGTCATTTGAATTGGGTTCGGGTTGAAAGTCATTGTGATCATTGAGGAGACATTATACTATATTGCAGCATTGTTAGACTTTTGATTCTATGTTATTGGCAGGCACTCTCTAATTCATTGTAATCTGAACAGTAGTACTGTCAGCAATCTTACTTCTTCTTCCTTTGCTTCATTGTAATACCCGCTGAATAAGTGGAAGAGGCTGGCTTGCCGCCTATTTACATTTTGAACTAGCATTGTAATTCCTTAGTATCGCCGCCATATGGTAGCTCCATTCCCACCTTGGGTTGGAAAGCACATTCTTGGCGTCCAGTTTACTTTCAGCATTGTAATTTCTTTCCAGTTGTACTGACGACCCTCTTGCCATATGACAACATCATTCTCATCTTGAGATTGTGTGCGCATTCTTGGCAAATAGTTACTTGCCAATTGCTGGTTTTGGTTTGGACTAACCCTAACGGGTGCTTCTTGCATTGGTGTGTTCGTTGAAATAAATTGAAAAAATTGGTCCGGAATTCTACATTGCTTCTAGATAGTCTTTTCATCCCTACTTGCATAAGGATGGCATTTGAGGGTTCATGGATTGAAATGATGATGTGGCCCATATGTTGATATACTTTTATTACCATCGATATTATATCATTGAGGATGATAGTTTTAATTATATATATCAATATGGTACGATGATGAACTGCAATATTGTTCTTGAGGTTGATTGGGAATTTGTTGGTTTGTGAAAAGTAAGAATGTTGCTGATTGAGATTATTGTCCTTTGCAGATAACCCTACCATTTTAATTACTTATTTGTGGTCCTTGCAGATTGCACCATCCTCGTTCTCTAGGATGGATTGGATACTTGTTTAGCAGTCAGCTCCACTTATGAGGACAGCATTGCTTAATGAAATGTAATTTTTGGGCCCTTTGAGAGGACTTATGGATTCCATAATTTAAGTTGAAGACAACATATTTTCCTTCTGATGGTGATGAATTTTCAAGAAGCTTGGTTCTTATAGTGTTCCTCCGAGCTTTGAGGAGGGAGCAATGGTGAGGGATGGCTGGGGAATGGCTAATAAAATAATATTTAAAATAAAAAAATAAAAAAATAGCTAAAAATAAATCCATGTAGCACAATGTGCAAGAGCTGGGATTAGTCATATCTAATGTTTCATCATGATATATATGATGCTGTTTCAATGGAAGAGCTGGGATTTAAAATAACATGTAGAACAATGTGTAATTCTGCTCTTACATATTGTAGTATGATGTGTAGCATGATAAACATTGTTTTTTGTCATCATTTTTCTCTTCAAGTATCTTACACATAGAGCTGGGATTTCTGCTAAAAGTATCCAAGCTGCTTCTCAGCCTGACAAATGTCATTTTGGTGGCAATCCCAGTATCAGAAAAATGATCTTACTTTCTATGATGTTTCAGATTTAAAACTGTACACACTAAAACCAATGTTAAACATACCATTGAAGTAAAGTTTTGCTTTAGATTTATAACCAAATCTTGTCCTATGGACCTTGACCCAGTTTCCATCTATCTACCCTATTAGTCCACGGGGATGCATCCCCCCCAAAAAACAACCCGCACCCGAGACAAGTACATTTCCAAGACGGGGGGGACGCTTGGGAAATGTCCCTCCGCCGTCTCCAAAACGTCTCCTAAACGTCTCCTCTTTGAGGGAGACGTTTCTCTACTAGTTCTGGTAGGGAGACACCAAGGAAACTCCTAGGAAACTTACAAACGGCCCCTCAACGTCTCCAAAACGTCCCCTCCAAAAGTCAAAAAGCAATATAATATTGTTTTTATAATTTTATTAAAAAAAGAAAACCTAAAGTTTTAGACTTAATTAAATTATTTGACAATGATATTTTTATTGTCATTTGTTTTGACTCTTGAGTCTGTCATGTGACTAAGAGCTTCCGCTTGAAGTAGTGAACACTGGAAGTGAAGAACCGGAGATTGAAACTTACAGCAGGATTTTTTTGTTTGGTGCGTTGGACTTAGGGCGACACAGGTATGTAGGCTTAGTTTCTTTATTTTCTTTATTTTATTTTTCTTTTTGTTTTTGTCTATGCCCTACCCTCCTCCCTCCGCATTGGCTCCCGTAATTATCAATAAGCAAAATGTGGAAGTGATGGCTGCTGGCTGTGTTATTTAATGTTTTTGATTGAATGCCTCAAAGAGATGTCGGCTCATGGAATACAATGATTGCGTGATCATTGCATTCCATGATCCAACATCTCTTTGAGGCATTCAGTCAAAAACATTAAATAACACGGCCAACAACATTGCTAGTGCTTCCACATTTGGCATACATACTACATAGTCATATGGGAGGGAGCTCTACTGGAGCAGTAATATTAAATTAAAATTTTAATATTTATTATTTAATAATTATTATTATTAATTTATTTTAATTTGTAAATTTTTTAAAATCATTTGCTATTACAATTTTACATCTGCTATTTGCATTTGCTTGAAAGTTCCTAAAGCCTTTTCAGTTTCTTAAGTTTTTTGAATCTTTTCAAGTTTTCAACACATCCATTCTGTTTATAATACATATCTTGCAATCATTGCATTCCATGAGATGACATCTCTTTGAGCCTTTGAGGCATAAAATCAAAAAGTTCACATGCCTTGTCTATGCTTCCACATTTTGGCATTTTGATTTTGCATACATGTCTACCAACCACTAGGGCAGTTGCAACTACAACATTTGACAAAATTAAAAAGTTCACACTTCACAAGCAACGGTTGTGGAATTCGGCTTTACACATGCCAGCTGCATTTTCATTTTTCCTGAAAGTTTCTAAAGCCTCTTTAGCAAATCCATTTTGTGCATATCATCCAATCATTGCATTCCATGAGATGGCATCTCTTTGAGGCATGCTGTCCCTATCAATTTAAATTTAGAACTTTGAAATCTCAAATCAGATTATCAGAAATTTTCAGAATTTCATTTTTTGATAATCTGATTTTAAAATTTTTGATACTGTTTTTAAATTTTTTTATTTTTTGCAATAAATTATAAATTATAAAGGTCTGATTTTGTTTTTAAATTGTTTTTTACAATGTCATTTGACATTACCATAAGGCATAATGAGTTCAATCAATAGAAGTGACGATGAGATTGAGGGTAAAGAGGTTGAAGCAAAAATTGGAACTGGAAGTGAAAATGAATTTGATGATTCAGATTTTCAAATAGAAGGGGGTGAACATGACTCAAATATTCAGTCTCAAATTGAAGCAGGTTCTATTGGGAGTAGAAATGATAGATGCCCTTCAAAAACCCTCCAAAAATATGCCAAGGGCCCCTTTGATCCAAAATCACCATTAAAACAATTTGCATCTAAGATGCCGACACAGCCTAGGACACGTGGGGGCACCAAAAAGTGGAAGTTCCACATGTGTCATCTTGACTGGAAAGGGAGCATTACTAGAACTGATGCTCACTTTCTTCTTATTCGAGGAAAAGGTGTAGATGTTTGCAAAAAGGTAGAAAAAAACGTGACATACAGGGCTGAAATTATAAAATTATGGGTTTGTAATCAGTAAGAAGCACCTATGATTGCTACATTGGCACACACGAGTATAATAAACATATAAATCTGACTATAATACTAATACATGAAAATCATATAAATATAATAAACTAATAAATATATATGATTCCATAAACCATTATAAAGGAAAATATATAACAAAGAAATAGAAAGAGAAAGATAGAATAAAATATAAACTATAACATACAAATAATATCAAAATAAAGACAAACACTATCAAATCGAATTCCTAAGCATAAGCAATTAAAAACAGTCAAACACTATTACTAAGGGATCGGTCAAAAGAGCCGACCCTTGATAGGTGAATCGGTTCCAAACAAAGACAAGGCATGTACATGAGAAGACACGTCCCAAGCAACAACCATAAATAAGAGGTCAATGCAAGTCTAAACACATCAATCAGGGAGTATCGGATCATAAGGAGAAATCGTAACCTGCTTATCAAATGGTCAAAATCGTAATCTGCTAAAGAAATGCAGTAGGTTGTAAGGGTACGCATAATTCATCATGTTTTCTTACAGATATAATACATGTTAGAATCGATGAAGTAGGATCTTTAGTATTGTCTCTTATTGCTTATTTACAATCATAGCCATAGAATAGATCAGTAGATATTTGAAATATGCCAACCAACTTTTTCTTGAATTATCATAACACAAGTCAACACTACCAACTTGATTAGCGTTAGCATCAAAACTGAAATCCAAGCTTGAAAGAACTCAACGCCAAGAATGCACACTCAATCCCAAGGAAGGATAGGTGTTGTCATATGGCGGAGAAATTAAAGAACAATACTTGAAATGAAACAAACTCAACATCAAGAATGTGCACTCAAGATCCCACTGAGGGCGAGGTGCTAACATATGACGGAGTTACTAACTGAAATAAATAGGCGGTGAACCAGCCATGAGAATTTCCACGCTACCACTTGAACAGTGGGGGGAAAAACATTACAATACAAAACTAATTCATCCGCTGCGGCAGGCATCCACTTATGAGTGGGAATTCGCCACTTTACAGTGGGTGACTAAAGAGAGATTAATTGTTTTTTCTCCACACTGGCGGTAAACCATCCAGGGGTTACAAATGTATGAAATTATAACAAGTAATTGCAGCAAATAAAATAAATAGCTGTTAGTACTACTAATCAGCTTTACAATGAATTAAACAGCTGCAAATAAGAAAGATATGTTTCCAAATCCATCAAAGGTTAGAGTAACACTTCCTCTAACTCTTACAATACAATAATGATATAAAAATGTAGCTCAAACCAGCATTATATCAAAAACTAACAAGTCTGATATAAAAATCTGCAATCTGAAAATGTCTATCAGCAAACAGCAAACTCATAAAAATGTTCACAACTCCTAAATACCTCCGAATAAGCTGAAATGTTTTGCAAAGACCTTCTAGGAGGATGGCACCCAAACTCAAACGTCCATCCGCCCAAACCCCGTCCGCCACAAACGTCCGTCTCCGTTCCGTCCGTCCTTACCAATTCCGTCCGTCCGTCTCGCCTGTTCCAATTGTCCATCCAGTTCCAGTCCGCTTCCAGACGAAACCATCCACGATAACATTAGCATAAACATTGGATAATCAGCTCTTCAAACAGCAGCAATATATAAGCTTTAGTTGGCAAATGAAGCAACAAGAACTCTTCAAATTCCAAGAAGTTGAATCACTTCAACTTCCAAAAAGGACACCACCTTTTTGCCTTTTACTTTTTGAAATAATAAAATACCATTCAACTTCCCCTTTAGGCATCCATTTCATATTGCAACAATAAAGCATTTATTAAATAATTAAATGCTCACTTGACCCCTTTATGTCCCCTTCTTTAAAACAACTTGAAGTCATCAAGCCTAGGCATGGGGTACAACTTCAAGATATGAAAATTGGATTGTCTCGAAACTCCAAATGAGAAAACCAAACCTAAAGCCAAACTCAGACTGCATGGATAAATGGGTGATGACTTGAGTTGAATCACGATGATACCATCGCTAAAAATTAGACTTCTTACTAAAAATAGCCACCGCCAAAATAGTAAGTTTACCAAACCAAATGTAAAGCATAACCGAAATGGAAGCAAGACTTAATGAGTCAAGAATCCAACCATTGTTAAATTAGTATTTACTAAAAATAGTAAATACCTAGAAATGCCACAAACCTCCAAGCAAGGAAACCCTAATTTCACTTTTGATCAACCTACGGATTTCCGGAAATAGGCTATCAGTCAAAGAAGAGCGTATGGCCAAAATGGAGACATTACAATATTTACGCTGTTCAGAATTTAGAAAATAGCAATCATAGGTGTATGTGCTGGTTGAATTCAATTACATTCAGAGCTCATAAAATAGAATCATAGGCGCATTCTTATCATTGTTCATTGTCATTTATTAGTGTCTAATATTTTATATTTATTGTTTATTGTTTATTTTTGGTTATAGTATATTCAAAAATTATATGCATATGTATAGTTAGTTTATATTATGATATCCATGTTCCATCATGGTAGGGAAGTAGGATCACAAGAGGGGCAATCTGTGTAACGGAGCCACCTAGATACACCACTCGAGGGTGGGACATGATGAGCCCATGAGGGCCAAGGGGGTACTGCCTGATTAATCAGGGATACTGCCTTTGGGTCTAGGTTGGTCTCCACTAGATACGCCACCCGAGGGTGGGACATGATGAACCCATGAGGGCCAGAGGGGTTCTTCCTTTGGATTAAAGGGTGCTTCCTTTGGGTCTAATTCAAGCATGAGATCCACCATTGTAATCTTACCTTCCTACTATGATGTAACATGAGGGGAGGATCAATTATGGGAAATGTTGGCTATGATGCTTAATATAGATTTACTCATACTTAATTCTAATGCCCAATGTAGAGTGTTAATTGTTAGGCTATTTTAGAGAGGGATTTCTAACTTACTCGTAGGGACTAAACCAATTCAAAGTATCCTCTAAGCCCCCTTTGCTTGGGAAATTGATAATTTGGGAAAGATTTAAGGTTATCCCAAAAAGGGACATTACAAAAGATAGGGGGCATTTGCTAGGGATGTAGAACCCTTTTCTTTTAAAATGCTCCTAGGCTAGAATCTTGGCATGATAGACTAACCAAAGGAAACTTTTTGCCTTTGGTCATGCCCTAGATGACCGTATCTTTCCCCGTGGGAAGGACTTAGAATGAGTCACCACAAAATTGGCTAATTTCCCATATCCCTCTTTGATTGTGAAGTGCCTAAATCTATCTTCAAAATTATTCCATCTCTAAAATTTTGCAACATAGTGGACAACTAATTTGAGGACTCTTTGGTGACACCAAGAAGATTTGGAATATCCTTTCAAGGTTTGGTGCACCAAAGGAGTCCCTCTATTCAATCTAATAATCCTCAATCTTTGATCCCCACCTATCCTGCAGAGTATTAGTCAACTTTTGAAAGTCCAAAGTATCAATAAGGGGGTGGTTTGCTATCCATCTTTCTAGAAATGTCTTCTAACCATTTCAAACTTTCCAGAATCCATATTTCTCGATGTTAATTCTTCCCATTTTTCATTCCTTCCAATGTGGCTGAGCCCTTAGGGAGGTTAATGCAAGAAATGATTATATTATCCCCTGATGTTTTTTTTGTAAATATCAACACAATTTCACCATTGTTAGCATTAGCTCCAAATATAAACCAGCAAGAATAGTAACCCTTCACCTTTTGATCACCAAAATCCCAATGTGGGCGAGGTGAGAGCATACAGTGCCGGGGATCGTTAGCAAACTGGAATGTAATTACAATTGAACATAGTTGGCGAGCCGACCATAGAATGAAATGAAATTACAAACTCAACCACTTATGTAGCGGGATTGGAGATATTAACAATTAATAAGGTGGCAAGCCAGCCATGAATCTACACTACCACTTATTCAGCGGAGGGAATTAAAATACAAGTGCTGAAGGTAAAAATCAGACTCAACCACTTCTTCAATGGGAGTATAAACAAGAATATAAAGTGCAGATTTAAACAACAGCTAGTAGTAGTACTAATTAGCTTACAAATATGAAGTTTTAGCTGCACAAAACATAAAGATATATTTCCAAAAGCTACAATGAGTTAGAGAATGACCTCTAACTGATACAACATGTGAATGATATGAAATTAGGCTCAAATCAGCAATATAACAAAAAATAATCAAAGTCTGATCAGAAACAGTAAATACAAAAAATCAGAACAGCAAGATAGAGATTCACCGAAATGCATATATCTTCACCAAATCAGCTCTGATCTCCTCCAAACTGAATGCAAATGAACAAGGAGAGCTAGGCAACCAAGAACCCAAAAAATTGTAGCCTTGAACAACTCCAACTGCCCATAAATAGATTCAAATGCAAGCATAGACAAAGGGCGGCCTCTAGAGAAGGTTGACCTCTAATAATCAGCCACTACAAAATAAAATCTAAAACTTGGAGATATGAGGCACCTAAGGCAAGATACACATGGAGCAAATACCCAAAACCATAGAAAATTCGATCAGTGAGTTATGAATAGAAACGTGCTCCAACCAAGCACGAACCAACAACTGTAAAACAGATTATACAACAACAATCTGCTTAAACAAATCAGAAATTGAAGCTCAATCTGCACTCTTGAGTGAAGCACAGTCTTCAGTAAGTCTAGCTAAGTACTATCTCTCAAGCACGAAGACTGGAAGGAAGAAACTAGGAGGTATGCATTCCTTCGAGCAAGCTTTGGAAATATTTCAACAGCATAACATTATGTTTAATTTCCAAAAGATGCAAATGAATGAGCAAGGCCTCAATAAATAGACTCTTCTTGGCAATTGAATCACCACTGTAACCTCCAAGTAAAGAATACGAAACACTTCAGCTACTCAAGGGGGACGCCCATCCTTTTTAGAGAATATAAAATATTAATCAACACACTTCATTCCTCATCCTAGGTGTCCATAAGGAACTTTAGCAAATCTTTTAACTTTAAAATATTTAATCCTTCACTTTAGGCGTCCAAGACAAGTCCCCTCTTTAAAACAACTTGAAGTTGATCACCTAGGCATGGGATTAAAAGGAAACATTGAAAAATGACTAAGTTATAAAAACTTAGCTCCAAAAAGAATGAAGAAGCCAATGCCCAAATTGAACTGCCTCACTACCAAAAATAGAATGATGGATTAGAAATGACTTAAGCTGCTGCTAAGATGACACTGCCATAAATACAACTTACCAAAAATAGCAAATTGCTATAAATAGTAAGTGTTTGCAAACTCCATTTGAACATAAACCGGGCAGCAGTCATGACTTACTAAAAATAGTAAGTGCCTAGAAAGGTTGACAAAATCAGACGCATGTTACACCCCTCTGGAGATCTTTGAAAACCCAGAAAAAACTAGAAACCTTTCTTGCATGCAAAATACCAGATAGAGATCCATGTCATTTTCATGAAATGCATGTCACATCACTCTAAAGCTCTCCAAAAACCCAAAAAGCTCCATAAATCTCACCATCAAACTTCTGCATGCAAGCCTTCAAAAGCAAAACTGAAATCTCCTACAAAATAGGAAACCCCAATTTCCACTTCTAACTAGCTTACGGGCCTCCGAAAATAGGCTATCATTCACTGAAGAGCGTAGGACTATATTGGGGACATTACAATCTGCTCTTCCCAAAATTGTTTGTCCTCAAGCAATGCCTCCACACTCCAAAGAAACAAATTGATCCATACTATGCCAAGAAGGATCCCAGGGTCCCATGTCCATCTCTGAAATGACCCACCATGTCATTGTTGCACCACTCTGATCACACAATTAAAGCCATTGTATCAGAACTGCATTAACCTTCCCTGCAACCTCAAAGAGTTAACATGCATGAAATTCGAACTGAGAAACATGGAAAGATTGGAATCAAGACCCTACAACATCACACGCCCAAAAGACTCTGAGGAGTCAATATCAACAATGCCAATGACTATCACATTCCTAGGCACAAGGAAGAATATTCTAACCAACTCAAAAACAAACTCATCAGCATAACTCCCCAAAGCATCAATCAGAGTCACAACTACATATGTGACTCTTCCACATCTTCTTGCAAGGAAGAAAGCAATCCTTTGCAAGAGCACAACTAACACATCCTTATAACTCCTTATGAATGTACTATGCCTTCTTTAATTTATTTTGCTACAATCATGAAGACTTTTGAAAATTTTCACAAAACTCTCTCCAAGAGTCTCAAAATGACGAACCAAATCAAACAAAGGTTCGCTGCCCAAAACATATGTACAAGAGAATGTACAAGGGTAGCCACTAGAAAGAGCTTGAACCTATGCTCCACGGGGTTTCGGGGACGGGGAGTACCCGGTACGGCGGGACGAGTTTCTGGTACGGGGGTACTTTTGGGTCATTTTTTAGGGGACGGCAGGGGACGGCTGACAAAAAAATAGGGAAATTTTTAAAAATATAGAGAAATTTCAAAAGTTCATAGCATAACATTGATAAAGCATTCATTCTAGACATTGTATAAGCTTAATACATATCATTAGACTTGAATTGAGATTTCACATGAGAATTGACAAACAAATTAACAAAGTTCAAATGCTTTTCATTATAAATGTGCATACATATCATATAAAAGTCTGATAATTATAACCAAAATGCCCAAAGGCTCCAAGTCTCAACTATGAAATGACATGATAAACATAAAACTAAGAAAATATATCGCTGTCCAAGGTCCCTAATCAGCATAAGGTAGGTCTAAATCAGCATCGCCCTCGCCATCAGAGCACGAGTCTAAGTCAGTGTCAGTGTCCATGTCAATAGAAGGATCTGTCTCAACCAATGGAACACCCACCAATCCCTCATGTGCATTCTCCTCAATCTGCATAGCATCTTTGGGATTAACATCCCAACGTAAGGCTGGAGTCTGACGATACTAACTAGTTTGGCAATCCTTCACTCAGCTGCTCTTCTTTTGCTCTCCTTCACTTCACAAGCCAAATGTAAAAATGAGTTTCTTTTTCTCATTTTACTATATTGGGCATAGCAACTGGGTTTGAGGAGGTTTCTAATATCAACGTGAGCTCGTAGTTCAGAACAATGAGCAGACATGGATCCTTTCACAGTGGCTGTGAGTGAATATCTGTGCCCAGTTAGCTTGAATATTGGTCACCTGGAGTGGGATATGCCTTGGCATGAAGATTACTCAGACCTGCACTCATTTGCAAGGAGATTCCAGTGACTATTTGGCCCAGGCGTGAGCTTATTCCAGGTCTGGTCTGAGATATATAATTATCTGTAAATTGTTGTTGCTGCTGTTATTCAATCAGTTAGTTATCTGTAGTTTCCTCACTGCTGTAGCCCATTATCAGCATCATATATATGCAAATCTGTCCATATTAGTTTCCAGTTTGAATATGTGTAAGGCTGTAGCTATATTGTAACATTTTATGACAGTAAAATTTAAGGAAATGAAACTTAGAATTTGATAATCAGATCAATGTATGAATGCCATTTTAAAGTCTATTATATTTTATGTAAACTATTTTAGGGCATATATAAGGCATAAATTAGGTTAAGAGGCATGGGGTGTCCCTTGTGGGCCCACCCATGCCTTTTTTTCATTTTAAAAAACTTTAATTTTTTATAAAAATGTATTTTTTTTGTTGCTGGGCCATAGGGTACTTCTAGAAGTACCCGGTACGGATGAGGGACGGCTGGGAAGTTTCGGGTACTTCTAGAAGTACCCTACGTCCCCTACCTTTTTCCAAAAGTCCCCTAGAAGTACCGGGTACTTGGAGGCCAAAAGGGGACTGCTAGGGGACGTTTCCTAGCCGTCCCCGCGTCCCCGTTTCGTACCCGGTACGGGAAACGGGTAAAAAATGCAGGGGACGCGTCCCCGTGGAGCATAGGCTTGAACACTATCCAAATATTGATTTAGATCACT
Source organism: Sequoia sempervirens (assembly GCA_007258455.2). Lineage (NCBI taxonomy): Eukaryota > Viridiplantae > Streptophyta > Pinopsida > Cupressales > Cupressaceae > Sequoia > Sequoia sempervirens. Next base: position 33,118 of record VDFB02351296.1, read on the forward strand.
CTGAATCATCATTTCTCCCATTTGAGGCCAAAAATCATCCTTGACAAAAGACCGTGAAGTCTGAAAATGAGTGTACCAACTGCCCACCATATCCGAAATGAATGACTTATAATTTGATTTAAGAAAAAACATGTAAGAAAATGAATATTTGCTGCAATACTGAAAATCATCATCCATTTTAATGAATTTGCTCATGTCCAAGGGTGGAAATACCCTCTCTAAAAACTCCATCACAACAAAGAACCATCCTTTGCTCAAAACATCCTTCCAATCCGCCAATTGATAAGCAAAAGGAACTGTCACATGGCTGGTAAAGAAGGGTACAACATCAAAAAATTTGAAAATTAGATCCTTATCTCTCTAACGATCCTTCTTTCTACTTGTAATAATCTCTATCAAACCATGTTGAGAATTCCAAACATGAATTCCCAACCGAGAATAAACTTCAACACATTGGAAAGAATACCCAACATGTCCCTAAGTACCAATCAGAACCAAGTGCATACTCAAGAAATTGGTGTCTCCACAAGTGAAGCTCCAAAGCCAAGACATGGAAGCATCAACAATGTAATGTCCCCATTTTGGCCATACGCTCTTCTTTGACTGATAGCCAATTTCCGGAAATCCGTAGGTTGATCAAAAGTGAAATTAGGGTTTCCTTGCTTGGAGGTTTGTGGCATTTCTAGGTAGGGTTTCCTTGCTTGGAGGTTTGTGGCATTTCTAGGTATTTACTATTTTTAGTAAATACTAATTTTGGCAGTGGTTCAGTTGTCAGCTTTCATTAAGTCTTGCTTCCAGCTCAGTTCTGCTTTCTGTTGGGTTTGAGGTAAACTTACTATTTTTGGCAGTGGCATCATCAGCGATTCAACTCAAATCATCTTGTTATCCATCAGTCTCAGTTTGGCTTTGGGTTTGGTTTTCTCCTTGGACTGAGTTTCAGACTTAGTCAATTTTCATGTCTTGAAGTTGTACCCCATGCCTAGGCTTGATGACTCATTGTTTCAAAGAAGGGGACATAAGCACAATTTAATAAATGCTTTATTGTTGCAATATGAAATGGATGCCAAAGTGTAAAAGTTGAATGATATTTTATTATTTCAAAAAGTAAAAGGCAGGTCTTTGAAGTTGAAGTGATCTCAACTCTGAATTTAAAGAGTTCTTGTTGCTTCCATTTTGCCAACAAAAGCTTATATTATTGTGCTTATTTAAAGAGCTACTATCTATGAATTAGTATGCTATAATGTTATGTCATTTAAATGATAACTTGGTTTTGCATTTCGAGGATGCTTACACTCCTAGTTTCAATCCAATTTCGCGGTTTGAAATACAACACCTAGTTGGTTTCATTGTCAGCTTCATCCAGGTACCAGAAAGGTGATTGAGCCCAACATGCTGAAGCTTTTAGAATGATATTTCATTAGCTACCTATGCAACAGCCTGGCAGTGGTTTTTGCATACAGCTTTTTGTGTGAATTTAATTTGCTTGTGGGTACTTTTCCAATCCATTCCTATACCCAAGGCGACCATCTTTGGAGAGTTTCAGATTTTAATTTTGAGTTGTTGATTTTTACTTGTCAAAATCGCCCCTCATGAAGGCCGTACCATTCTTGTTGCATTGGGATTCGTGTAAGAATTAAATTACGAGTTTTTGTTGCTATTTCTTCATCTAATGTTGGGCGCCTATCTTCCAGCAGCTCATTGGTTTTCGTTTCACACAAAACGGAGGTATTTTGAGTGAGTTGTGAATATTTCTTTGAATTTCACAGTTGCTGATCAGAATTTCCAGAATTGTTATTTTACATCATACTTGTTTAAGTTTGAATCTTCAGTCCTTTCTTCATCATTTATTGTTGATGTCTAACATGGAATCATCCAGTATCATGGTACATTGAATCTATTGTAATTGTCATGTAATTTGCAGCTCTTTTTCCATATTGTAAGACTGTAAACAGTAGTACTGTTTCAGTCCTTTATTGCTGCAATTTTTTCTTTAATTCTCGCAGCATTTAGCACCTGATGGTTTGCATCACAAGGATAATTGGATTTGTATTACCTTTGTACCCACTCAAGTGGTGAATCCCTACAACTTCAGGGATGTCTCTTGCCGGATCTAATTGTTTTAATTGTACATTTTCACCGCAATTGCTGCAGTAGTGTGAAATGCTCTTCATGGTCAAGTTATCCTACCATTCATTTCGAAGTTTCACTCCAACACCTGGCTTATATGTTAGCACTCTACTCTCAAGGATCTTGAGTGCACATTCTTGACGTTGAGTAGTTTCTTTCAAGTATTTTTCATTTAGCTCCTCCACCATATGACAGCACCTATTCCTCATTGGGATTGAGTGTGCATTCTTGGTGTGAGTTCTTTTCAAGTTTGGTTTTCTATTTGGAGCTAACGCTAATCAAGTTGGTTAAGTGTTGGTTATGTTGTGTTACTTCATCGAAAAAATTGGTTAGCATATTTTAGTGGTATCAGAGCAGAAGATCTTGCCATCCTGTGAATAAGACAAAGTCAGTTGACAGATGAGTGATAGAGAAATCAGATTCTTCACCTAAGTTCAGTTTAGCTTTCAGAAGTTCTTAAGATGTTGCATTTTTTGAGGTCCAGGAATCGTGAGAAGTCAGATTTGATTATGGCTTCTGAAGAATGTCAGTTCAAGAGGCAGTGTGAACATGAGGCTTCCATACTCCGTAAAGAATATCAGAACATGACAGATGAGTTTAAGAACGATGTTTCATTTGATACCTTTTTGAATTGTGCGGTGATTCATAACCCTGGAAAGTTGTCTATGGTCAACTACATCAAGAAAATGATTAAAGAGGAAGCAGAACATGTCATGGTTGTAGGTGCAAGGAAGGAAGAAGAAGTGCCTGTTTGTGGATTGCAGCCCACAAATGAACAAGTTGAAGAGAAAAATCAGTCAACTAGTATTGAAGAAGACACAAACAAGATGCACATGTCACCTCAAAATGATTGTGAGCTTGATGAAGATACCTTGGCAAATGAGGAGATTAAGTTAGAGTCCCAAAATACATCCCTAGACTTGCATGGGATGGGAAATAATGAAGATTATTATGGTAAGAAGATCATTACAGCAGTCTTGAATCCTAATAAGGATTCAAGCAATGAAGATCTCAAGACAAATGGCTTCTCAAAAGATGTTGGTGGAACAGTTGTGTGGGATAAGTACGTTGAAGACGAGCAAGATGAAGCAAATACTAATGGTGTCTTTGAACCAGCTTATGACCATTACGAAAGTGAGGTTGTTGATGGTGATTCCGATGTGCTTTTATCTCCTTTTGTTGAAGATTTAGTGAAGGATAATTCTCTACTTTATGCTGAGCCAATTCCATATGAAGAATTATTGACAAGTGTCCAAGAAGACTTCTTTGGTATGTATGTGGGCACTAATGATAAAATCAGCAACACATCTACTCAAGATAATTTCATTGAAGAAAAGAATGACAAAATATTCAAAGCAACCAGTTTTGATGATTCTTTAATCTGATATAATGCTAGTGACTTGAGTGGTAGTGGGTTTGATTATCAAACTACATCTGTGGAGAAAGTTATAGATGAAGATTTCAGTTCAAGTGGGTTGAGGAGTGACTCATTCAAAGAGTCAATAGTTCAAGAGGAGCATGATGATCTCTTTCCTATTGATCATTACAATCAAACCTTTCACATTTGGGATCCGGGCACGATGTCACCAAGGTATGATAAAGAACCGGAGTGGGATAAATTCCCCTTTGATCCTGATGAAGTTCAAAAATCAGTTTGCAATGCAAGTAATGAAGTGATCTTTGGAGGAGAAGTTGCAGCAATGGCTAATGAGAACGTGATTTCTTATGTTGAAGAGAAGAATGTTTTAAAATCAGCAAATGGTTTGGATGCCTTTCAGAATTACGCACAAGAAGAGTATGAGAACTTGAAAGGTCAAGATAGAGGAACTAATTTGTTTGAAGAAGCTTGCTTGGCAAAGCTCCATAAAAATTCCTTCGAGGTGGTTGTAGCCACTAAAGCAGAGTATGTTGCTACCAAGACTTTAAGAGCACCAATCAATAATGATTCATTGCTTGAAGATATTGTTGACAAGCCTTCTATTCAAGAATTATGCAGTGAAAAAAGAAGGGAGGAAGCTGATTTTGAAAATCATGACAATGAAAACAAATCAGAAAAATTGATGTTTGATGAGCATAGTCTCTTTGCTGATTGGGATCAAGGGCCTAAAGAGCTGCAAGTTTTGAAGGATAACTTATTGGTTTCAGAAGAGAAAATTGTTAAGGTGTTATCAAGATTTGATAGCACACACAATTGTATTGAAGAACTTTACTGGGAGCTGCAGTTTGAAGAGAGACAGAATGGCGTTAAGGGTGGAGACACTCTTTCCATGGTGCGAACCATCAAAGAAGCTTTGGAATCAATAAAAACAGATTATTTGCATTTGCTCTCAGATAGAGATGATGCCATTAAGTTTGCTGAGGAAACCTATGATGCCTATCAAGAGAAGGAGAAAGAGGTTGATAGTCTTTGCCTTGATCTTACCTTAGCTCATCACTCTTTTTGCAAAACAGAAAATCAATCATCTATGTCAGCCACACTTATGGAACAAGAAGCTAATAAAAGGCTAATGAGATCAAGCAAATAGTTGAAGGAATAAATGAACTCCATAATGTTGAAACAATGCATAATGCCATAGAGATTCATTATGTTGATAGTGATTGGAAGGTAAATCAAGAGTGTGAACTCTTGAGTTGGGAAGAGAATTTGCCTCAAGAAGGGATAGCTTGCAGCCATGAGCTAGATGTGATGACTGGTAATGTGTGTGATATTCATCACACTAAATTCTATGGATCAGCAACTAATGATGGGCATCTTCAAGTTGAAGAAAATGTGCATGAATTTTATGAAGACACCAACGAAAAGGATGAAGGAAATATTGTTTCTATGATTGTGTACAACAATCCACCATCTTCACATGATTTGTTAAATGAGTTGATTGACAATTTCTATGTGGATGGCATTGGTAAGAAGTTTTATGTTTTTGACATGCATAATTTTATAGTCAAGCATAAGATAATGTTGGTGGATCCATTCTATATGTCAAGCAACACTCTCTTGGGATGGATAGTAAATGAGCATTTAATGGTGTTCAAACTTGAACTGGCTGGTTTTCACTCAGCATTAACCAATGGAAGAGTACCGCCTATCTTAAAATGGTTGATGAGGTCAGATCTTGGAGAGATGCATCAAATTGTGGGAGAACTTTCAGACTTGCCCCTTTGGTTTCTAGATTGTGCATTGTTGATGAGGGATTATTCTAAAATGCTGGTCATGAAAGGTTCAAACTTTGCTTTGATGGTTGCAGTTGACTACATGGATTTGTGTGCTCGAGACTTTCACTATGGCTCTTGGAGATATGTTGGGAATTCTTCCCAATGTGTTGGAGATTATTTGCAGTTGGGAATTCACGCTTGGAATTCTCAACATGGCTTGATGGAGATTGTTGCAAGTAGAAAAAAGGATATTTGGAGAAATAAGGATTCAATTCTTAGAATCTTTGATGCGGCCCCCATCTTTACCAACCATTTGATGGTTCTTTCTGCTCATCAACTGGTGAATTGGAGAGATATTTTGAACAAAGGAAGGTTTAATGTTGGGTTGGAGTTTCTTGAGAGGATGTTTCAAACCTTGAGCCTGAGCAGTTGTGCTATCATGGACACTGATTTTTAGTGTTGCAGCAGTTGTTCAATTCTTTGCACACTGATTTTACTAAAATCAGACTTTAAGTGGTTCATTTCAAATTTCATGGGCAGCTAGTACACTCATTTTTTCTTTTCACAATCTTTTATCAATGATGATTTTTGGCTTCAAAAGTGGGTAATGGTGTTTCATAGTGATTCAGATCAGTATTGGATGGTGTTCAAGTTATGTTCTAGTGGTTTTCTTTGTACAATCTCTTGCACTAGTATTTGGGGCAGCGAACCTTTGCTTGATTTGGTTCAACTTTTTGAGACTTTGGGGGAGAGATTGGTGGAAGTTTTCAGAGTTTTTCTTGAATATGTCAGAATTACTCAGAGGAGGCATTATACATCCTTAAGGAGCTTTGAGGATGCAGTTGCTATGACTTTGCAAAGAGCTGTTTTTTCCTTTGCAAACAGCTATGATGGAATCACATTTGCTGTTGTGATTTGGTTTGATGCTTTGAGGAGTGATGTTGATGAGAATATTTTTGAGTTGTTTAGATTATTCTTCTTTGTTCTCAGAATGGTGATTGACATTGACATTGCAGATGTTAATTCCTCAGAGTTTATTGAGCATGAGACGCTGCTAGATTTTGATTCAATTCCTTCTATGTTGTTCGACTTGAATTTCAGGCATGTTATCACTTTGAGGTTGCAAGGATGGTTAGTGCAGTTTTGGTGCAATGATTTCATTTGTATGATCAGAGTAGAGCAGCATCAGCATGGTGGGGTTTTTCAGAGATGGACATGGGACCCCGGGATCCTATATGTTTGGTGGGATCAGTTTGGAGTGTTGTGGCATTGCTTGAGGACAAGCAATTTTGGGAAGGGCGGACTGTAATGTCCCCATTTTGGTACATGCCGTGATAGCCTATTTCGGAGATCAAATAGGATTGATCAAAAGTGAAATTGGTTTCCTTACTTGGAGTTTGTGGCATTTCTAGGTATTTACTATTTTTAGTAAATACTAATTTTTTAGCGATGTGGTTAGGTTATTGACTTTCATTAAAGTGCTGGCTCAGTTACGACTACATTGGTTTGAGGTAAACTTACTATTTTTGGCGTGCTTTATTTTAGTAAGTCTATTTTTAGCGATTGGCATCATCAGTTCAACTCAAATCATCTTGTTATCCATCGAGTCTCGGTTTGGCTTTAGGTTTTGGTTTTCTCCAGCAGATGAGTTTGGACTTAGTCCAATTTTCATGTCTTGAAGTTGTACCTACAAACGATGACTTCAAAGTTGTTTTTAAAAGGGACATAAAGAAGTCAAGTAGGCATTGAGTATTCTTCAGCGTCACTTTATTGTTGCAATATGATGGATGCTAAAGGGGAGTTGAATGATATTTTATTATTTCAAAAAGTAAAAGGCAAAAAAGTGGCGTCCTTTTTTGGAAGTTGAAGTGATTCAACTTCTTGGAATTTGAAGAGTTCTTGTTGCTTCATTTGCCAACAAAAGCTTATATATTGCTGCTGTTTGAAGAGCTGATTATCCATGAATTTATGCTAATGTTATGTTGTCAAAATGACAACTTGTTTAATACTTTGAGGGATACTTACCTCTAGTTCCAATCAATTTAGATGTTTAAAAGACAACACCCTAGTTGGTCTTTCTTTGCTCTCAATCGGACTAGTTATTGCTTCAAAGTTAATTGAATTTTGGTGAGAATTTGAGTTTAATGTTCTTTGGTGTGGTTCTACGGTGAGGTGTTTTTTTTTTTTTGTTTTTGATGTGAATTTATTTTGGTTATGGGTATTTGATCCTTGCAATTCTATGCTAATGGCGATCATATTTGGAGAATTTCAGAATTTAATTCCAAGTATTTGATTTTTAGCAAGAGAAATCGCCCCTCTTGAGGGCCGTACCATCTTGAGAGTGCTTTGGGATTCGTGCAAAATAATATGATGAGTTTTGATGCAGTTTTGTGGTTTGAGTTTGGGCACCTATCCTCCAAAGAGATTTTGCATTTCGTTTCATTCAATTCAGAGGTATATTGAAGGAGTTGTGATCATTTTTATGAGTTTGTTGTTTGCTGATAGACATTTCCAGATTGCATATTTTTATATCAGACTTGTTAGTTTTTGATATAATGCTGGTTTGAGCTTCAATTCTTCATCTTATATCATTGTAAATGTTAGAGGAAGTGATACTCTAACTGTTTAATGTTCTTGGAAGATTATCTATTCTATTTGCAGCTGTTCTTATTCTTTGTAAAGCTAGTTATTAGTACTAACAGCTCTTCCTTTACTTGCTGCAATTTTATATCTGTTTTACACTCCCACAATTGAGTGGTTGAGTTTTAGAATAAACTTATATCTTGTTTGTAATTTCCCCCCACGTTATAAGTGGTTGTGTGGACAATATTCCCCCCACGTTAATAAGTGGAAGAGTGGATTTAAAGGTTGGCTTGCTGCCTAATAATTGTTGTAAACTCACCCACTGAATAAGTGGAGTATTCCCACCACTCTGTGGATGCCCACTGCAATGGATGAATTGTTTTAATTGTAATCTTTTCCCCCCACTGTTTGGTGGTAGTGAGGAAATGCTTTTCATGGCTGGTTATCCGCCTATCAGTTTCTAGTTTTCAAATTCAACACTCCGTCATATGTTAGCACCTCGCCCTCAGTGGGATCTTGGGTGCACATTCTTGACGTTGAGTAGTTTTCATTTCAAGTTCAGATTTCTATTTGGAGCTAACGCTAACCGAGTTGATTAAGTGCTGGTTATGTGTGTTAATTCAT